>VKHL01000225.1:0-34177 GCA_015146655.1 Ochromonas danica
AACAACATCCCTCATTCTTTAAAGAATGACCTCTCCTCCATGCTCTTCAATCCTCTCTGCTCTGACATCACCATAATCGTAGCTGAAGAAAGAATGCCTGCTCATCATTCAATCTTGGTATCGAGATCTGAAGTCTTCCGAGCCATGTTCTCATCCAACATGATCGAAGCTACTGAGCGTGTCGTGCACATTGATGACTTCGACCTGCCTGTGGTCAAAGCCATGCTGCGCTTCCTCTATTCCGATGACTGCGAAGACCACGACTTAGCAGACCATGGAGATCAGTTACTGGCCATCGCCTGCAAATATGGCATATCAGGTCTGGTGGAAAAGGTGGAAAGCCACTTGAGCTCCACTCTCACCATCGCCAATGCAGCGAAAGTGTTGAGGATGGCGGACATGTGCAATGCTCAGAAGTTGAGAAGCAGTGCTCTGGACTTCATCGCTCATAATCTAAAGGCCATCAGCCAGACAAGCGATTTCTTCGAGGTACTTGGTGTCCCTTTGACCCAAGAGTTGGTGCTAAAGCTGACCGAATTTGTGCGTCCCAAGAGTGGGGAACCTTACCATCATGTTTAGCTATCAGGTGGTGTAACTTGTATATTTCACGTTTCAACTTCATTCCATTGTAATAAAATATCAGTTGTTCGTGCTTTTGTGGATGTCTTCAATCACTCGTCATGAAGAAAACAACTGCATAGACCCTTCGATATATTGGATATGTGGCGAAGGAAACAACAAAAGGAAATACACTAAGAACAAATGTGACGGAGAGTGTTGCTGTTCCTCAGTCAGGCACACAAAACATCACTACCATCACCACCATAAGTAGGAATATTATCTGAAATGACTTCTTCTGCATTTTGATCACTATATACAGTAACTATGAAAAGGAAATCTTATCAGCACGTTTAAGCGTGATGATGTGGCACAGACCTTTCTATTTCACGTTTCGCTCATAGTTAGAGAGCTAGACTTAAAGAGGTTTCCACCACTTTGCCTGGAGGAAGCGACACCTGCAATCTGCAATCGATCAACACTACCACACCACCACAGAATCCTTTGTTGATAGAGACAAGAGGGATTCCAGGAATAGTCACCTCCGATATTATCATTATTCATACCCGCCAAGGTTGTCTCGCTTATATTCTTAAAGTGATCCTGCTAATGATTGCATTTATTTTGATACTAAACGATGAAAGTCCACTGTAGTCTAGACTCTCTTTTGACACTTCTTTATGAGACAGCAGGTCAGATGGTTTGCTTCATTACTGAACGAATTGAGATCAATTGGGATGTCATCTGTTTTGAAAGGTGTTTCTGCTGTGTGATCTGGGAGTAGTTTATTCGAGGAAGTGTTTCTTCACCCCGCACAATGGAGGGATCAGCAATTTCCTCACAAAATAGCTGAATGGTTGTTAAAACTCGCTTGTTTTGACTTTTCTTCACAGGTATTAGAAGTTACAGGAAATGAAGGGTTGTGAAGTGTCTCGCTTCTTCTTCTTCTTCTTCTTCTTCTTCTTCTTCTTCTTCTTCTTCTTCAACCACACAGAAAGACAGGGACTAGACTAGACTCGACTAGACTAGTGGTAGCAGTCCATTAGCAAGAAGAAGTGACGCTATAGGAGAGACATCTCATTCAGAGTACTTTATTTCTCTTCGCAGAAAGCTTATCGCATACCAACAAGAATTGTCCCAATTGTTGCCTCAGAATATTGAACGTGAAGTTGAAAGATCGATCGTCAACATGTTGCTTGAAACTAGTGTAGTCAAATCAAATAGCGTCTCCTGTACCGTCAACTTTCGCGGATTGAAGTTTTTTGAATCTGAAACTGGGCATGAAACTTCTAGTCCAACTGTAGAATTGGGAGGCTACCGCTGGAGTGTCACCATCTATCCAGGAGGCGATAGGGAAGAATCGAAAGGATATCTATCGTGTTATCTTAAAAACAAGTCCCAGACAGAGATTAAAGCCTTCTATAGCATTACCTTGGTCAACCGAATTGAGGCGCGAAACCTCAACTACGAAGGCATCGTAACCTTTAAACCAGATCAAAGCTGGGGGTATTCTAAATTCATTTCACTCAGGTATACTACAACTTATGGATATTTTAGGGATGACACAATTGCCATCCGTGTAGAGATCCGCAACTATGGTGATCTTGTAAAAGAAGTGCCCAATGCACCATGGACAAATACTATCATAACCAATAACAACATCCCTGTAGTAAGCAATAAACGTCCATATGCATCAACATTGAAGAATGACCTCTCCTCCATGCTCTTCAATCCTCTCTGCTCTGACATCACCATAATCGTAGCTGAAGAAAGAATGCCTGCTCATCATTCAATCTTGGTATCGAGATCTGAAGTCTTCCGAGCCATGTTCTCATCCAACATGATCGAAGCTACTGAGCGTGTCGTGCACATTGATGACTTCGACCTGCCTGTGGTCAAAGCCATGCTGCGCTTCCTCTATTCCGATGACTGTGAAGACCACGACTTAGCAGACCATGGAGATCAGTTACTGGCCATCGCCTGCAAATATGGCATATCAGGTCTGGTGGAAAAGGTGGAAAGCCACTTGAGCTCCACTCTCACCATCGCCAATGCAGCGAAAGTGTTGAGGATGGCGGACATGTGCAATGCTCAGAAGTTGAGAAGCAGTGCTCTGGACTTCATCGCTCATAATCTAAAGGCCATCAGCCAGACAAGCGATTTCTTCGAGGTACTTGGTGTCCCTTTGACCCAAGAGTTGGTGCTAAAGCTGACCGAATTTGTGCGTCCCAAGAGTGGGGAACCTTACCATCATGTTTAGCTATCAGGTGGTGTAACTTGTATATTTCACGTTTCAACTTCATTCCATTGTAATAAAATATCAGTTGTTCGTGCTTTTGTGGATGTCTTCAATCACTCGTCATGAAGAAAACAACTGCATAGACCCTTCGATATATTGGATATGTGGCGAAGGAAACAACAAAAGGAAATACACTAAGAACAAATGTGACGGAGAGTGTTGCTGTTCCTCAGTCAGGCACACAAAACATCACTACCATCACCACCATAAGTAGGAATATTATCTGAAATGACTTCTTCTGCATTTTGATCACTATATACAGTAACTATGAAAAGGAAATCTTATCAGCACGTTTAAGCGTGATGATGTGGCACAGACCTTTCTATTTCACGTTTCGCTCATAGTTAGAGAGCTAGACTTAAAGAGGTTTCCACCACTTTGCCTGGAGGAAGCGACACCTGCAATCTGCAATCGATCAACACTACCACACCACCACAGAATCCTTTGTTGATAGAGACAAGAGGGATTCCAGGAATAGTCACCTCCGATATTATCATTATTCATACCCGCCAAGGTTGTCTCGCTTATATTCTTAAAGTGATCCTGCTAATGATTGCATTTATTTTGATACTAAACGATGAAAGTCCACTGTAGTCTAGACTCTCTTTTGACACTTCTTTATGAGACAGCAGGTCAGATGGTTTGCTTCATTACTGAACGAATTGAGATCAATTGGGATGTCATCTGTTTTGAAAGGTGTTTCTGCTGTGTGATCTGGGAGTAGTTTATTCGAGGAAGTGTTTCTTCACCCCGCACAATGGAGGGATCAGCAATTTCCTCACAAAATAGCTGAATGGTTGTTAAAACTCGCTTGTTTTGACTTTTCTTCACAGGTATTAGAAGTTACAGGAAATGAAGGGTTGTGAAGTGTCTCGCTTCTTCTTCTTCTTCTTCTTCTTCTTCTTCTTCTTCTTCTTCTTCTTCAACCACACAGAAAGACAGGGACTAGACTAGACTCGACTAGACTAGTGGTAGCAGTCCATTAGCAAGAAGAAGTGACGCTATAGGAGAGACATCTCATTCAGAGTACTTTATTTCTCTTCGCAGAAAGCTTATCGCATACCAACAAGAATTGTCCCAATTGTTGCCTCAGAATATTGAACGTGAAGTTGAAAGATCGATCGTCAACATGTTGCTTGAAACTAGTGTAGTCAAATCAAATAGCGTCTCCTGTACCGTCAACTTTCGCGGATTGAAGTTTTTTGAATCTGAAACTGGGCATGAAACTTCTAGTCCAACTGTAGAATTGGGAGGCTACCGCTGGAGTGTCACCATCTATCCAGGAGGCGATAGGGAAGAATCGAAAGGATATCTATCGTGTTATCTTAAAAACAAGTCCCAGACAGAGATTAAAGCCTTCTATAGCATTACCTTGGTCAACCGAATTGAGGCGCGAAACCTCAACTACGAAGGCATCGTAACCTTTAAACCAGATCAAAGCTGGGGGTATTCTAAATTCATTTCACTCAGGTATACTACAACTTATGGATATTTTAGGGATGACACAATTGCCATCCGTGTAGAGATCCGCAACTATGGTGATCTTGTAAAAGAAGTGCCCAATGCACCATGGACAAATACTATCATAACCAATAACAACATCCCTGTAGTAAGCAATAAACGTCCATATGCATCAACATTGAAGAATGACCTCTCCTCCATGCTCTTCAATCCTCTCTGCTCTGACATCACCATAATCGTAGCTGAAGAAAGAATGCCTGCTCATCATTCAATCTTGGTATCGAGATCTGAAGTCTTCCGAGCCATGTTCTCATCCAACATGATCGAAGCTACTGAGCGTGTCGTGCACATTGATGACTTCGACCTGCCTGTGGTCAAAGCCATGCTGCGCTTCCTCTATTCCGATGACTGTGAAGACCACGACTTAGCAGACCATGGAGATCAGTTACTGGCCATCGCCTGCAAATATGGCATATCAGGTCTGGTGGAAAAGGTGGAAAGCCACTTGAGCTCCACTCTCACCATCGCCAATGCAGCGAAAGTGTTGAGGATGGCGGACTTGTGCAATGCTCAGAAGTTGAGAAGTAGTGCTTTGGACTTCATCGCTCATAATCTAAAGGCAGTAGTGGAGAATCGTGACTTCAGTCAACATATGGATCGCCAGTTGTTGATTGATGTTTTATGCAGGCTATCTGGTGTATCGTCAGATACCATTGATACGCAAAAAGAGGAAGAATTCTTGAGTGTCTCACCTTTGTCGTCCGATAGGCCAAAGAAGAGGAAGCAAATGAACTGAGCTAGTCAACTTGATCGTTGCGGTGTGTCTCTTGTCTGGTGGTGAACACAGTACTTATTGGCTTCTTCGAGTAGAAGATAAGTGCTTATAGGAGATCACCTGCGAAACACTGTGCATTGAGACATATGGATAATCCATGATGCTTGTAAACTAAGATTTCCAACACCTTAAGACAGCCAACCTAATGGACAGTACTACCTAATGGCATGCGCCGTATTTCCTTGACATGGCTTTCTTTAATTGCGCAGGCTTCGGGCTGCTTGCTGCTATTCCACCATTATTCTCTCTCATCGCCTCCTTTATATTCTTCGAGCTCGAAAATGCTTTTGAGATCTCATTCCCCAACATACTCCCTGCTGTCGAAGCTCGAGAAAGATCTCGAACAGATTTCAGTGACTTCAGGATAGGATTACTCGCCATCTCTGTACTGTCCATACTCATTCGCATTGACTTTTGCATCGCACTGATTTCTGACACCTGCAAACTTGTGTTGAAAAGCTATATAGTGATAAAGATACAGAAGAAGTCATTTCAGACGATATTCCTACTTAATGATGACGATGGTAGTGATGATTTGTATGCCTGACTGAGGAACAGCAATACTCCCCATCCTGCTCATCACTTTGTCTTGGCAACGAGATCTGAAGTCTTCCGAGCCATGTTCTCATCCAACATGATCGAAGCTACTGAGCGTGTCGTGCACATTGATGACTTCGACCTGCCTGTGGTCAAAGCCATGCTGCGCTTCCTCTATTCCGATGACTGTGAAGACCACGACTTAGCAGACCATGGAGATCAGTTACTGGCCATCGCCTGCAAATATGGCATATCAGGTCTGGTGGAGAAGGTGGAAAGCCACTTGAGCTCCACTCTCACCATCGCCAATGCAGCGAAAGTGCTGAAGATGGCGGACATATATCATGCGCGGAAGTTGAGAAGTAGTGCTTTGGACTTTATTGCTCATAATCTAAAGGCAGTAGCGGAGAATCGTGATGTCGGTCAACATATGGATCGCCAGTTGATGTTTGATGTAATATGCAGGCTATCTGGTGCTGCTTCATTTTGCATCGACGTGCCTTCAAGTGGAAAGAAAGACGTGTCAAGTGAATCAGTTGTGGGCTGAGGAAGAGATATGGACTGAGTAAAACAGATTAAGGCTAACGCCACGACTGTTGTCCGCGATAAATACATAATTGGATTATTGTCATGCCACGCCCAGATAGTGAGGCACTCAGCAGTGTGGCCAACTCACCAAGTGATCAATTATACCATTTAATGTCAGCATTGATATAAGTGGCTATGGAATAAGGCAACAAAGAATGGAGATTTTAGCTTGCAATCCGTGCATAATATCAACAATGCATGTGAAACCACGTTTCCGAGATTAACAACGATCCTAAGACCTTCAAATGACTTCGTGTTTGAATCCATCGCATCACAGAGCGAATGCGTTGATGTAACTCTGTCAAATTGTATCGTGGATAATGAACAATGAGATAACTTGACAATAGATCACGCAGACAAAGATCGAATACTAACAGTGAGGACACACTAAGATAACAAAATAATCAGTCAAGGCAAACCGCAAGTGAATTGGAAGAGATACTGTTCCACCATTAATTTTCTGCCATAGCATTCCTCAAATTCTTAGAACTCGAAAACGCTCCTCTTATACACAGCTCAATCCCCTAAGCATGCCTTGATGTCGAGGCTTGTCAGCAGGATGACTGCTCGACATCTCCGTACTGTCTGTACTGAACCCCATCGACTCCTGCTCGCGTTGATTGGGGCAAGATTCTAACACTCTAAGATGTTTACACCTGCTGCACCACCTGTAGTACGCTGAAAAGCTCACACACATGATTTATGATGCCATTCCATTCGGGGAAACCATTGCACGTTCCATGGAAGTTGATTTGGATTCCAGACAAGGCGAAACGGCTTGCCCATTTTCGACATTCCTGTCATCCCGTTGCTATCAACTCATTCGTTGTCTATCGAGCTTAGGCGCTTGATTCTTTTTATCCACATCATGTCTGACCTAGGCTCTTTGGATGGGAGAACACTAGATTCTCGATCCTCATCTTTCGTAGCAGGGTCACTCACTTCTTCAACGAAACGTGATGATCCTGTCATACAACTTCCTTCAAAAATTCTACAAGAATTTAAAGTTACAATGGCTTATGAGAAATCCTTAACAAAAGAGAAATGTAATCTCTGTC
This sequence comes from Ochromonas danica, assembly GCA_015146655.1. NCBI lineage: Eukaryota > Chrysophyceae > Chromulinales > Chromulinaceae > Ochromonas > Ochromonas danica. The sequence goes on from VKHL01000225.1 coordinate 7,337, forward strand.
AGATGTATTATCATCGTGCTACTGTTTGTTATAAAGTTCCTAATCATCGTCTATTGGATATACAAAAACAATGGTGGAACAATAATACAAAGAAGAATGACAGAAATATAAATGGAGCTTCTTCTACCAGTAGTAGTAACAGTATGATGATGATGAAGACGACAACAACAAACCAAGCAATAGAAAGTGAAAACGCATTGAAAACAGGGAAAAGATATGAAAATCCATCCTATCTCTATCAAGTCACTACTGTTTGTTCCTTTTGTTCACAATTCTTTACACAATTTCCTGAAGATTGTAAAGAAGATCCAAATCGAGATGGTGGATATCAAATCTTACCTCCTGTTGATAATAATAACAATAATAATAATAGAAGTGGTAGCATCGGTATTGATGGTAGCAGTGGTGGTACTGCCTCTGCTATTCAAAGACAGAATATTGCCTTAAATCAGCGTGCCTATCATAGTAGTGAAGTTGATCATAAAGCAGCCTATCTTGCACTTCTTCCTCCATTTGAACAATCTAGTCGTACACGACGAGAAGCAGATCCATGGTGGGAGATTGAATTTGGTCGTTTTTATCATGTTCATTCACTATCCTTCCGTATTACTATTGGTGTACGGCAACGATTAGAAGTACATGTCTTGTTATTAAAGAAACCCATAGGCTTTGAAGATCCTTTTCTTGATAGTGTGACAGGTCAAGCTGCTTTAGAGAAAATCTTCATTTGTGAGGCGAAAGGGAAACGAAGAGTGGAATGGTTGGAATGGCTTTTACCAGACCATAGTCAATGTTATGCTATCCGTATTCAATTGAGAGGAATTCATACGTTATCCTTGGCAGCTTTCCAGGCTTTCCAAGGAGATGATCTCATATTGTCTTCTTCCTTAGATAGAACTCTAAGTACTCAATCTTTAGCTTCTTTATCATTAGATTCCATTAAAACAGGATTAAAGGATATGTTAAGTCCACAAAAGAAGTTCCAAAAGATGGAACATCGTCCAGTGTTAGAAAGTTATGAACACCGTGCTTTTGATACTAATGCTTGTGTAGATGCTGTGGCAAAGTTAAGTCATCAAATCCAAGTGCGTTACAATCATGTAGATGAATGGAAGAAGAAAGTTCTGGATGCTATTAAAATATTCCCAGATGCAGAGATTTTGGCTTTATATCGAATCATCTTCAAATTCGTGGCAGATACGAATATAGCAAATGCTGGCAGACAAGGAGGAGCTCATGAATATGATCTATTGTCAAGTGGTCTTATTGCACATTATCCACGATGTGATCTGACAGAGTTACATCAACGTATTCGCTCTGTGATGCGGTGGATTCAAACACGAAGTCATTTGAAAGTCTTAGGATCGTTGTTAGATAGTGAGGCACTCAGCAGTGTGGCCAACTCACCAAGTGATCAATTATACCATTTGATGTCAGCATTTAAACGAGTAGAATACTATTGGAATAAATGTGAACAACGTGAGCAATTTTCTGCAATTGTGGAGGAAGCAAGTGATATGAATGGTTTTATGGTTCAACCAAAGACCAATGAATATCGTGGTTGTTCTTGGTCTCAATTTCTATTAATTATGGTATATTTTTGTCAAGAACGATGTGAAGACATTCCTCAAAATGTCTTTCATGTAGAAAGAAAATATGCTCGTCGACGAGTTTCAGGCTTACCTATCATGAATGATGAGGCAAGTCTCCAATCATTAGCAAGTAATGAAGGTCGATCAGTTAGCTCCTACAGCCTTTCCATCATGAAACCCAATCCTGTGTTGGGTGGTCAAGTAAGTTTTAAGAGTGGCCCAAGTGTGGATGCATTAACTCAAAGAGCTCAATCAAGTCGTTTAATGAGTCGCCGTCAATCCCGATCACCAGGCAGTCCTTCCATGGAAAATGGTTCTTTGTCTCAAACCTGGTCAGTGGCCTCGTCTAACTTCTTCCCCAATGCATCATCTGTCTCACGAACGAACAAAAGTCTATCTGAAGCCATAAGGTATGTAATTTACATCATATCCATCTTTCTATGCTCCTCTGTCCATGATGTTAACAACTTTCGATTGATGACTTGAATGACAGGGATGACGGGTTTATTCCTTTTGATAGTAATTTTGCTGAGTATAAGTTTAATCACATGAAGAAGAAGCTTTCAAGAGATATTGCCTTCCCAAAGCATCTTTCTTTAGAGTTTGCCAAATCACTGTTGTCGAGGAAAGGAGCCACTATATCCACCTTTATTTCAGATGATCTAATGCTGGGAGGGCAGCTGGAAGCACCTTCCTTGTCTGCCACAGATCGAGATGATGAAAGCAGGAATAGTGCGACTAGTAGTATTACTGGAATTGAATCGGTCGAGCTGCCTAGTGTTCCACTTCCAAATCGCTTAAATCGGATGAGTTCGATGCAAAAGTCAATGCGAATGAGTATGGACAGTACAGAGATGGCGAGTAATCCTATCCTGAAGTCACTGAAATCTGTTCGAGATCTTTCTCGAGCTTCGACAGCAGGGAGTATGTTGGGGAATGAGATCTCAGTAGCGTTTTCAAGCTCGAAGAATATAAAGGAGGCAATGGCAGAGAATAATGGTGGAATAGCAACAAGTAGTCCAAAGCCTGCGCCATTAAAGAAAGCAATGTCAAGCAAATCTCTTCGAAGCCAAGACAAGCGGAGTACGAAGTGGAAAGAGGATGATGATTTGGATGACCTATTCAGTGAAGAAGCAAGTCATCTGTCCCACAAAGAAGTATCGAAAGAGCTTACTGCAGTAGACTTTCATCGTCTTTGTGCTTTATGTGAGTTGCGCTTTCCTCGTAGTGCAGTGGAAATGCAAGTGTTGCGAAAACATATCGTGACGTTACGAACGAGTTGGGATCCGAATTTAGTATCGAAGGAGGTGCGATCATTGGATAATACGATTTCAATGTACAATCTGGTCTATGTTTGTGTATTTTGTGCTCAGTTCTTTGATCCAGATTTCCCTGATGGTATTGCCTATCCCACGAGGTTATCATCTCGTCAAGCAAGCAGGGTGAGTACATCATCCTCTCTGGAGTATGAGCTGGGATCTGCAGATAAGATTCTTGGTCAGCTACAATCATCTCAAAATGTTGGAGCAGATGGCATGATTCCATTCTATGATGCACGTCATCAGCCCCTTTCTATCGAAGTTGGTGAAGTGTTTAAGCGTCCAGAGACGGTTGAGGCTCGTCAGCGGGCCCAGCGGGCGAGAGAGGTAGCCGAAGAACAAACAGAGAAACAAAGAATGTTCCAGGAACGGCAGCAGCAGAATGAGGAATTGACCTTGCAGCTTACAATGCATTGATGATAGGCATGCATAGTGACAGTGTTGTCATTTATCGTGGCTAGTTGCTAGAAATCGATGATTGTGAAGACATTAGACATCAGTTTCTTGCTTGCAAATGTGTCATATCATCATGGTGGAAATTCCTATGATGACCCTATGATGACCACTTGTTTAATTGCAAGAATATGTAGAGTTCTCATGGGGATATTGACTGCTGCACCGAAGTATTATCATTAGAATAATATTGGTTTTGGTCGTGGGCAGAATTACTGACCACTAACAAGTCGAAAGAATGTGATGATTGGCATTGTTGACAATTTATTGATGAAAGAGAGAGACACTAATCTCTTCTTTGCATAATGTGCATAAAGACTTTAAAAAATGTTCATCTTCAATAACTAAAACGATTTTTTATATCATCTTGTCATATTTTTTCAATGAAAGCAAGACTCTAGGCCTCTTAACTCATTTATTAGAGTTTTAGCATTAAGCGAGCAAACAACTTGTTAAAGCTTTTGGTAATGTTCCTGTCATTACATTTTTACCTTGGATCTACCTTTCAAACAGATAAGATCATCAGCTCATTTGGCTTTATGCTTGTTTGCTTTTCCATGAACTCAGCCAAGAGTTATTCCTTGGTTAAGAAATTTTCCATGAAACAACATCATCCTCGCTACTAACGTCAGTTATGTAGCTTGGAATTATTGACGAGTTTGAGTTAGATTCAGTGTTACAGTACAGTTCGGAGTTGTTGAGGATGGGATGGTGTAGCTATTATTACCTTGTGCTGGAAGATCTCAGGATTGTGTGAATGGCGAGCATGATGATTCGATTGTTCCATTCTTCATTCAGAAGAGTTCCCGCAATTGCTGAACCAACAGAATAGGACTAACTTACTGGTATATTGCTATTAGTACCCTTACTATTGCAATTAGGACCTGATCTCTTGTCTGCAACACTCTATCAGCAGCTTCTTCTTCTTCTCAACCAGCAGTTCACTTTCTTTCGTTTGATTGCAAGAATAGGTAGAACTACTTGCTTCTTCTTCTCTGCAGCCTACTGCCACCACCACCACTACTACTGCTTTCCAGTACTCTTTTCTCTCACTCGCTTTCTCTTTCTTCTTTCTCTTATCACCACTATGGCCACCACCACAACAACAACAGCTTTGTTAATGCGTGGCAAAAACAAGATATTCAATGACCCTATCCATGGTCATATTGAGATTTCTTCTTTAGCTGTGCATATTATGGATACTCCACAATTTCAACGATTACGTGATATCTCTCAATTAGGTGGAACTTATTATGTCTTTCCTGGTGCTGCAAGTAATCGTTTTGAACATTGTCTTGGTGTAAGTTATTTAGCAAAAGTTTTTGTTAGTCATTTACAAGAAAATCAACCTGAATTATGTATTAATGAGAAAGAAATACTTTGTCTTGAGATTGCAGGACTCTGTCATGATTTAGGACATGGTCCATTCTCTCATTTATTTGATGGAAAATTATTACCTTTAATTCATCATAATCATGACTTTGTTCATGAACATGCATCATTAGGTATCTTAGATTTATTAATTGAAGAAAATAATCTTTATCCACTTTTCCAAAGATATGGATTAGATTATGAAGATATTCACTTTATTAAAGAATTAATCTTAGGTGATCCAAGTGATGCTCCACCAGGATTTTTATGGAAAGGTCGACCAGGAAGATCCTTTCTCTATGATATTGTTGCTAATAAGAGAAATGGAATTGATGTGGATAAATTTGATTATTTTGCACGAGATTGTCATATGTTAGGATTAACGAAAAGTTTTGATTCTATGAGATTAATGAAGTTTGCACGTGTCTATCCTGTAGCAGGACGTGATCAACAAAAGAGATCCTATCGTGGAGATGATTTAGAAGTATGTTTTCATGTCAAAGAAGCATGGAATTTATTTGAATTGTTTCATACACGTTATGCATTACATAAGCGTGCTTATCAACATCGTGTATGCAATGCTATTGATCATATGTTAGTTGAAGCTCTCTTTCTAGCAGAACCTTATCTGTTCATACCAGGCAAAGATAATATTCCACGTACATTATCACAATGTATCTATGATTATCATGCTTATGCTAAGCTAGGAGAGTATCTATTGAAAGTGATTGAATTCTCTACTGATGAAGTAAGTGCTAATATGCTCTTGTCGATAATGTTGTCTTGAATTTTTCTAATAACTTGGGGTTGTCTCTGTTTGAATGACTTCATAGAAGTTAGCCCCTGCAAGAACTTTGATTCATCGAATTCGTAGACGTGACCTTTTTGCATGTTGTGGGGAGATGATTCTATCGAGAGAGATGAAAGTACAATTGACGTCCTCTAGTCAAGTTCGTGATCATCCACAAGGCGAGGACTTGGAGGCTACTATCGCTCGACAACTGTTAGAACTTGTCAAGGAGGAGCAAAATAATCAAGAAGATCATCATTGTGCTAAGAAGTGCAAGCATGACGATAATGTTACTCAAGAAGATGAAAACAGTCTTAGACAGCCTATTGATTCAAATGATATCTTTGTGCAAATTGTTCATATGGGTTATGGCAAAGGCAATAGCAACCCTGTCTCTCAAAAGACAACAGCATTTTATGAGCCCATCAAGAGCGAACTGGTTGATATGGAGTTGGCTGGAAATGTAGTTAGTAGCAGTTCTATCGTCACGGATGCCCTTGGTAATCGTGTGAAGATCGGAGGTGTTCCCGAAGGTATGCATCATACAGTGGCCCTGGGTTGTTTTACTTTTATATCTAACTGTCTACACGTTGTCTATGGGTGCATAATAGAATCGGTCAGTAGAATGCTACCAAGAGAGTTTGAAGAAGTCTATGTTCGTGTCTATGCTCGTCATAAGCACCAGGCAGCTCTTATCAAACCAATATTCTTGAAATGGTGCCGGAAATATAGTATTGTGGCACAAACATTGACTCCGATTAAGAGCACTCAAGCTTCTACCATCTAAATGCTTCTTGATAGCAGTAACAGTAAATGAAAATAAATTCTACATGCGGAATGACAGGCTCAAAATCTTTTGACATGCGAGTGCACGTTCTAACGTTGGGACAACTTCGTCTAGCGAGGTACATTGGCGCTATTTTTAATAGACTTCATTTTCTTGTTTTGTAGTTGAACACATCATTACTGGGGAAGTGAATTTCAAAACCACCCATTCAACTTTCGGCAGAGATATGAGGGGAGTGGTGTGCTGTGTGTTGCACAGAGCACAGTGACGCAACAGCTGTGTTTGTGTGCAGCGCCACTGTGTTCTTGTCATGCTCTGGTGCTGTGCTGTGGTGGAACACACAAAGCAGAGAGCCCCAACAACAAACAACAAACAATCCCAAATACAATTCCTCAAACACTTGTAGTCCATCTGTCAGCAATCGTGGTGAATAGCAGTTAGGACTCTTTTCCTTTCCTAATCTTGCCCTTCTACTGCCTTCAAGGAGTGAAGGTTGTTTCTATTCTTGTGGATCATCACTTCATATGACGTGATGGAAGGAAGGAAGTCTCAGGAGGATGAGATATCAAAGGGAAATGAGAAGGAAGTTCCCTCTTTCACTTCACATGCACTAGACGACGACTATACCTATGCTTATGCATTGCTTTCCTTGGGATCAGCCATCTTCGAGGATAGGTCTTCTCGAGTGACTGACTTGTCACGTTCTACTTCCCCTCCCTCTTGCAATTCAAGTGTCTCCTCCTCTACGATCTCTCAGGCCGCTGCGTTTACTCATAGTCAGAGTTTCACAGGTGACTGACCCTTTTCCATCTTATTCACGGCTGATAATTCGTTTCCTAATTCCTTCCTTACAGAGGGAAGCGCAACAAATAGGAAGCGCTTATCTGCTGATCTGCGAGCTTACTCTTTAGATAGTGTTGACCAGGTAGTGACGTTATTAAAACACATGAGGTTTTTCTCTTTTAAGCTTGGATTGGTTTAGCAGAGATCTGGAAACAAGAAACTGGCCAGAGGAAAGTACAAGTGTAGTCACTGTGGAGAGCCCAAGGTACACGCCTCGTCTTCTTCTCGTTCTATAATAATCTAATTTTCATTGTGATCATTGTCTGGGATAGATTAATCATGTTTGTACCGTGATCAATGAGGACACTTTCTCCTTTTCCTCTGTCTATATTCAAACTGAGCAGGCATCCATCGATTTGTCTACAGGTATCCTTTCCCTACCTTTCTAAATCAATTATTAGCTATTATTATGACCATCAATTCTATGGTATCACACATAGATAAAACTATCACAGTGAGATCGAATCAAAAGCATCTAGGAGATATCGACCATTCTTGACACCACCAGTCCACCATTCATCAGCAATCTTCTCTTGTTTCCTAAATGAGAATTTCACTAATACCCAGTCCAACATCGACGGATTTTGAACCTCTCACTTCCTAACTTCCCTGATTCCAAGTCATTTTCATGACTTGGTACATAAGTTTAGGAGTCGATTTTACCACCAGTCCTCTTGTTTCTCAATTAAGTCGCTGCTAATCCAATGATCATGTAAATTTGTTGCTAGGCCAGTTCTCTCTTTAGGCAGTCGTCTGACTTCAAAACTGCTTGCATTTACAATTTGTTGAATAGCGGGGCTTACCAATAGCTAGTTTTGTGGTTTTTTACTCTCTTTGATTTATGTACGATAGTAAATTTAGTTCCTCTTTTGTACTCATCCATATAGAACTACTGAACGACAGCATGTATATAGATAGCATGTCCACATTGGTGTGTATGCTGGTTAACTCAAATCAGAATAAACAGGTGGGGTCAAAGGCAACTAGTTTTTGTGTCGTTTCTTTCCTTTGACAAGTTAACAGCAGCCTCCCCCTCTTTTTCTTCAACTTTCCATGAAGCGCGGAGCAGAGAGCGGTTGCATGCCCGGCCGCGGATCAACCACCACCAACTTCATCACCCAACAGCAAGCTTGAAATTTTCATTCAGTTTCACCTCATTCTTTTCTATATCTTGAACGGCTGCCATCGTCCCTCTCTCTTTCTCTCTCCTTCTGTGTGGGTCTCTATCTATCTATCTCTATTGTGATGGAAGTCACTAACCTTCACGGTACTACTTTCAATACTCAACAGTACTATAGTAGTAATATTAGAAGTGATGATCGTCCAGGGGTTGATAATTCTACTAATAATATAATGAGTGGTAGTGGGAAAAGTGTAAATGGATATCAAATTCCACAAATCAATGCACATTTTCGCTTACCAAATGAAATGCGTGGTCTATATCGCAATTTCCATGATCGAGAACTACCATCTGAAGCTTTACTCTTTCTCATGATTATCTTAACTACCTATGCTGCTAATTCCTTATTAGCTTTTTTCTTCATGACAAAGGCAGATAGGACCGTTCTTAATCTAATCTCATTCTCCATAGGATTCCCTACTGTTGCCATGGGATGGATTTTCTTATTTTTGAAGAAATGTTCAAAATCTATTGACAATACCTCCTTCTTTGTTCAATGGAGACCTTATACTCATATCTATCAAAACTTATTTCTTATTTTATTATCTTTTTTCTTAGCTTTACGTGTATTTAGTAAAGTAGTCTATGGCCAATGTGAAAGTGAACGTCATCATTTTGCTCAACAATTCTTTTGTAATCCACATGCGGAAACAAAAGGTTTACCATTAGATGCTGTACTTTCATTGGTTTTAGTACCTTTGCTATACTCCTCCATCTTGAGAGATACTGATTGGAGTGTGATTCTCTTCTCATGGGTGATAAGTGCTGCTTTCCTCTTAATATGTACTCTGAAAGATGGTACTCGCGAAAAGTTCATGTTCTATGGTTTCTATATAGCACTCAGTGGGTTACAGTTATATGCTAATCAGAAACTCAATATTCGCAGCTTTATTATTCAACAGCAACTGTCAGCTGTTATCAAGCAAAACGAAGAGATGGCCCGAGAAATTCGAGCCAATGAGCTAAGGCATATGATCGGAAATGTGGCACATGATTTGAAAACGGTAAGTATTGTTTTGTTTGTTGTTGTGACTCCTTTTCAATAACTAAATGGGTTGTGTGTTTATCAGCCATTAGCATCTTTCGTAAGTGGTCTGGACCTAATCGCTGATATCGCCAAGGAAGGCTTGAGTAAAGTGAATGAAGGATCATACCTTAATTCATCCAGCACAGAAGGCCCCAGTATCATGTCTAACAAAGACTTGTTGGCCAATGCACTTCGTGAAGCAGAAGTATGCATGCGAAATGTGCTGTCCATAGTACAGGATAATCGCAACATCAATAATTTCATGATGATGACAATTAATCGTTGTATTGATTATACCAAGGCCTCCAAAGGGCTGAAGCTTGTGCCAAAATATGAGACCATCGATTTGAAAGAGACTTTGCTTCTTCCATTCAAATGTATGAAAGATATTTCCTTAAAGGTGCGCGTTGAACTGGAACCATTATCAAAGAATATTTGCAGCCATATAGTCACCGATAAGCAATGGTTACAAGAGAATATTCTTTGTCTCTTGAGTAACGCCGTTAAATACTCAGCCGCTGGTTTGGTACGTGGTCGAGTGGTGCTTACAACAGCCCAAGAAGCAGAACATGGTACCAACAGCTTCAGTGCTACCCGTGCGGGAGCTAATAGAGAGCCTGTAATGTCTTCAACTGTCGATCCCTTGTCTGGTCCGTCACTGTCGACGATCGGCATTTCCGAGGTCATTTCCCCTGAGGATCAAGCTAGAAAAGAGAATGACGAATTGAACAATTTCTTTTGCTGCTTTAAAAGGAGAGGTCAAGTTAGTCCTGTCTTGCATCAAGTATCTGTTTCTGTGGAGACAGAGAAGAGTTCCGGTTTACAAGTTCGAAGCAGTTGTAGAAGCTGTGAAACATTAGAAACTATTGATATTGTACCTGTTCCTATAGTGAATGCTTCTAAAAGGATTTCCGTTGATGGAGCCCCTCAGCAACCGGTATTGCTGTTTGAAGTTGAGGACACTGGGATAGGAATGACGGAGGAGATGATGTCAACTTTATTCAATGCTTTCAGACAAGCTCAACGGCTTGCGGGAGGGACTGGCTTAGGCTTGTTCTCTTTGGCTCGTCGAATCGAAGCTTTAGGTGGCAGTTATGGTGTTAGGAAGCGAGCTGATGGTAAACAAGGCTCTGTGTTCTGGTTTACGATGCCTTATCGACCAGATCAGCTCTATGCAGGACTCGTTCAAGACTATGCAGCCTTTCTGGATGGACCTTCGGCTGAGACTGTCGATTATCATTCACTTCAATCGCCCGCCATGGCTGTGGAAGATTATTCTGTGCATGTCAGCAGAACTGGAAGTTATGATCTCCCAGACGACTGTCGCGGTTTGGTAGTTCGATCAAGTCAGAAAAGAAGTCAGAGAATAGCCTCCATTGTAGGCGACTCATATCCCCCATCACCTGAGCCTGTCTCTCAGTCAAGGGCTTCTCCATTGCGTATTCTGATTGTCGATGATTCAGCGACAATTCAGAAAATGATGGGGATGATGCTGCGACGACATGGTCATAAAGTTGATCAGGCCGATAATGGTGCCCATGGATATACTCTTGTCACTCACCCCTACGCTCTGTGGTTACAAGAAGAAGAAAAAGCCATTGGGAGCACTTTCCAACGACAGAATGTTGTATTGGAAGAGCTGGAACTTGCAAATGTGAAAACTGCTTACGATGTGGTTCTGATGGACTTGCAAATGCCTATAATGGATGGTTTGGAAGCTATGAAAAGAATTCGTCAAGCTGAAAATAAGTTAATTGAGAAATGTGGATCATTGTCGTCCAATAGTTATGGCGAAGACTCTCGAATCGATGTGGTCCAATCCTTGCAACGTGGTTTAAGCACCATATCTGGTGTTAGTGTGCGACAAAGCCTTCGTATCGATCGTGGTGATTGTTTTCAGCATCCATCTCTCCATCAGACTATAATTGGAATATCTGCCAACTCGGATACTGATACTATGGAGGACGCGTTACGAGCGGGTGCTGATGCCTTTATTTCAAAGCCTTTCACGATTGAGGCCTTTTATGATGTTATTAATAAATGTTCTCGTCAACGGAGCCAGATGCCAGCCCAGTCTTAGGTTCTATATCATGTTTATTATTTTACCTGACCGTTAAATCCTTTGTTGAGTTGAACTGCTTATTTTTTGTTAAGTGTGTTAGTTTTGTGTTGTTTAGATCATGTAGGATATTGTTGGATCGTGATTGAGTTGTCTTCTTCCGCTGTTTTTGCGGTGATCCCCTCTCGTTCTCTATTGGATACCTTGTTTGCTAATCTACAGTATTAGAACTCCTCATTGCTAAAATAGTGTAGATCAAATGATTATTATGGTCAATCAAGTTGGTTGCATTGACTTTACGATTGTTTGACGGTTATGCTTCTTTCCCTCAATCAATTGGCAGGCCCACCTGTTTCTAATTCTTCTTAGTTTAGGAGTACACTTCTTGTGGAGGGATGATCATGCTACCCTCATCTGTCATCATATTGACTTCTTCGTTTGCTTTTTAAGAAATTGTGTGGATTCTACTTGGGATGCTATTTATTGTTTGTGGTTGTTGTCGTGTTTTGGCAATTCAACTGGTGATAGCCTGGCTCATTTTTTTGTTACTTTAAATATTTGAGATCACGTGATCTTCTAGTTCTCTTGTTCATATTCTTTTACATCATCATTGTTTTATTTCTCTTCACTTTATATACTTCCAACACATCATTATCTGACGACAAAAACATGGATTCCAGAGGATTCTACCACACACACTCAATACCCATCATTCGTCATCAATTCGAGAAAAAATGACTGATGCAAGGTTAGTATACACCGTAATGCTGTGACTTATGCAAATTTTCTTTGTATTGAATGAATATTAGGCTGCTACCACAAAGCCACTGATTATATGAAGCGCATACTCAAAAACATTTCAATGGGCGACAAGAGCAGCGAATGAAGCACAAGTAGCCGCCACCTAAAACCGCTGCCAACATTGCTGACCTGTATTGCGCGATCATCAGGTTTGCTGGCGTGCTGTACACAACTTGACGTTCGGAAATTGGAAACCTGCACCTTTATAAACTTCCGAAACGGCAGCGGGATTGTGAAAAGACTAGGGATTGTTTGTAACTTAAGGGAACTGACGTTGTATAAAAGATGTGGGATGCGCCACAACCTTTTCCTTTGATCTGGGGGTGTGCCCAATCAAAGCGTTCTACTGAACGAGATACTAATCAATTCTGCCAACTTGCATCCATTGAATGCAAGTGGCTTACACTACACACACCCTACACTGTACACAACTTACACTACTTAGACTAGACGGTTAGATTCCTAAAACTAGCTATATAGCCCTAAGCTATAACAGGATTAATCCCTTTCTCGAAGAAGGTCAGCCAATAATCGAAGAAGTCCATTTTAATTCATCAAAATCAAGCGAAAACAATTTCAGGATTTAAGAATGGTGACCTGTACTCATGCTGGATGTGGATGTATTAATTACAATGAGGATCTCATGGGAGCTGCTGACATGCGTCTCAACGGAAACTGCGTGAATTGTGGACATCCTGTGAATGCTCATCCGAGAAAACCTGCAGGTAAATCCACTTTCCATTCCATTTTCTGACAATCGACTGATGAATTTTCTTCTCAAATAATTTTGTAGTTGGTGGAAACCCTTCAACTCCTGGTGATGCAGAAGTTATGTTTCTCGTTTTGAAGTTAACTCGCGGTAAGGGAAAGAAGAACAAAGGAGAAATAATTTCTGCTGTTCCTGTTGGAACTTCCTTTGCTTTGTCGGACAAGCTTCTCTTCACTGCTGCTCACAATGTCTGCAACTCAGAGCATGTTGCTTTGGGAGAAATTGGAGTTGTTCGGGTTTACGAAAATCCTGTCTTGATGGCTGATATTGTGATCCTGACTCACGAAAACCACTGCTGCGACAAAGATGAAGATTGGGCTGTGTACAAGCGCTCTTCAGGCAACTTCACTCATTCCGTGCAGATTTGTCCTGAGCATGAGCTTCCTGCGAGTGGTGTCAAGATTGGTATCAAAGACTTTCCTGTGGGCTTGGTCAGCGTTGGATCTGTGACAAAAGTGACATTAGATTCATTTCACACCAAGGTTTCCAACTACCAAGTTTTTTCTGACTCCGCTGTGACGAAGAAGCGCAAGTTTGCTGTCACTAAGACCAAGCCTGCGACTGCGGTTGAACGAGCTATTCAAGTGGTAGGCGGTAGGGTGACTGGAAGTTGTGGTGCTGCTTATTTTGGTATGAACGGTAAGGTGGTTGCTTTCCACAAGGAGAGCGTTGACGATGGTCGTGAGGAGGTTAGCTTGAGTAACTCTTATACTTCGGATCGCAGTCACACATCATACAGTATTGGATTGGTTCTCTGTCGCCTGCCTAAATTTAAGGCTTGGTACAACGACAACACGGTTGGAACTTCAATTTAATTGTAATTTACGCAATCCGATCATTGCATTTTGAATATTATTCTTATGACTGAGATTTAGGTTGTTGTTGTTATTATGACTGAGTTGTTAGGTTGGTTGTTGAGTTGTGCAACTTCCTGATTTTCATCCTCATTTAAATCAACCAAATCAGGCAATTTTCCATCGTGAAGGCTTTTCAGATGATTTGTTAGGCTTCCACGATGTTTGTAAGAAGCTTTGCAGTTGGGATAAGGGCATTCATGCATTTTATTAACGACTGATTGTTAATCAAATCATAGTGACTAGTTAATAAGCACAAGTATAGCAACAACCATGAAGACTACACATAACATTCCAACAGGAGGTAATTAAGTGAGAGTTTTACAATAGATGATCATTCACAAAATGTGGTTTTGGTATTGGGCGGGTACACACAACAATAAATAGAGTAATTACAACAAAAATAACATGTTGTTCATCTTTTCATTCCTTCAAACGAAATTGTCACCACAAGTCATTCTTCTTCTCTTTTCCTTTCCTTTCCTTTCTTTTCTTTTCCTTTCCTTTCCTTTCCTTCTCTAACTTTCTTCTCTTAGTTATAAGAGGTAACACATGCTGGATAAGGTTTACAAAAGCGACGAATGCTGACATAAAGAGGCATTAGATCTTCAGCAGTAACATTAGCTTTCAATGTAATCTCTTTTTCTTCTTCACCATTATTTCCATCCTTATTGTTGTTCTTATTATTATGATAGTGTTGATTATAATTTTCCATTCCTTCAGGTAGAAAAGCTCTTTTAAGTTTGCGAAAAGTGCCTTCATTCATTAATTGAGGATCACGAAACAAAGTCTCCAACATTAAAGGAAAGGAAAGTCCTTCAAAAGCTAATGCTGCCATTGGAGCATGTTTACGATTAATACAGATAATATTACCTTTATCCTTATTTCGATATGATCCCATATAACGTTCTTTCATACATCCACCATTCCATTTAAATAAACCAGCACGAGATGTAGAATAACAATTAAACCCCCATGAATCAAATTCATCAATCATCTCTTTTGTAAAGGTAACACCTTTCCCACCTTGAAAGATAAAGACAGATGTTGATTGTTTAATGGTATTATGACTACCAACTAATATCTGATTATCATGTCCTAATCCATTAACTTTCAAGATATCAACATGTGTTAGATTTTCTTCTTGGAAGACAAAATGATCAACTGTTGTCATAGGGGTTTCCTCTGTTTCTTGTTGTTCTTGTTGTTGTGGTTGTTGATCTTGTTGTGGTTGATGTCGTTGTTTACGTAAAATCTTACGTGGATCTTGATAAGATAGATCTTTCTTTAATCGAATTGTATTATGACTATCTATCTTCATCATCACACTACTACCATTCTGATTAGTAGTACTAGTAGCATATGATGATTTCATAAATCGTGCTTTACCAACTTTATTCCCCATAGCAAGATGCTGATAATGCCATGGAGAATGAGTTTCACTAGCAAAAGATGGATTATCTGTAGCAAGTACTTCTTTCATTAGATTAGTTAACTTCTCCATGAAATAACCATTATGATCAAAACTATACACTTTCACTTCTTGTTCACCTGGTAATTGACATTTTCCATTTTCATTTTCTCTCCATTGTTGATAAGGACAATATAATGGAATTCCTGCATTATATCCTTCACGACAAAATCCTGCTGGTTTATGTGAATCTTGTATCCATCCACCTAATTGTTTAATACGATCTAAGATAATAGCAGGTGAGATTGCCATTCTACTTCCTCCCCATAGACTTAATAACAATGAGGCAAGATAACCTTTATTACCTCCAATATCAAGGAAAGTCTTCATTTCTGGATGAGTGAGATGTAATAGTTTATACCATTCAACTTCAGAACAGATATCCATAGTAATGAACTTAGTGATAAGTTCTTGTTGACTTGCTTGTAATGGACTACATTGATAACCATGGGTTAACAACTGATCAATCTCTTCCTCTGACCAGAGACGACGTGAATGATCAGTAGTATCTGTGTTGAGTAGTGTCTGTGATGGTAAGAGTAATTGTTGAAGAAAGACAGACAACTTCCTTACAATATGTACATCAGCATTAGAGATATGAGTCCATTGTAAGAAGGAAGAGGAAGGAGATGATGAAGATGAAGGTTGAGGGGCATGGTCGATTATCCAGGACAAGGAAGCATTAGCACGAGAATGTAACTCTTCCATCTGCCTTAGTCTTTCCTCTCGACTACCTCCCCATCGACTACCTGCTACACTACCAACGGCTAGACTCGCTGTAGTGACTAATTGAGTAGCAGCCTGTGAGAGAGATGAGAGCATATGGTCTAGATAAGGTGTGGGTAGAGGTTGTACAGGTTGACCATCTTCACGAGGTGAGACAAGGAAATCTGGTCTTTTCTTGGCAATATAGAGAATGATGACAAAACAAGTGATGATCATCAAGACAGCAAAGCAGATTCGACGGAGATTAGCACTTGCTGTAGAAGACAGACGACTACTGCCACTACCCGCACTGCCACCGCCACTGCCCCCACTGCCACTGCTGCGGCTGGACTGCCATCCATGGCTGTGATGACTTTTCCCTCTGGTCATCATCATCATCTAACACAATTATTATAAACAATGATAAGATCTGAGAGATAGGTCAATAAAAGGGATTCTTTATACTTACTTGATAACACACCTCACTGGATAAAATAAAATAAAAATAACAATAACAAACAGACTAGACCCACAACCAAATCCGATGAAAGCTCAATCAACACACAGCAGCAGCAGTGTTAACTATTATTACCTTGCCTTGCAAGGAAAAACCCCACATGTGATGTTAAAATAAATCACGAGATTCACAAAACTCTAGTTTTATCCCTGAATGGGTGTGAGTGGTGATGATCAACTATGATGACAACAAATTAGAAGAGAAACAGAAAATAATGGCATCCCAATTACTCGTCCCTGGTCAACCTATCACATCTGAACCAGGATTTCTTCGTGGTCATGGTTCCTATCTTGTTGAATCTACACCACAGGGTGAATCATCTGATGACTCTATCCTATCTGCTGTCTTAAAATCAAGTGTAGCAGGTCAAATTGAACGTGTAAATCGTCTTATCTCTGTTAAACCATTTAATCATCGTTATCGTGGTGAAATTGGTGATCTTCTAGTAGGTCGTATTGCTAGTGTAGATTCAAAACGTTGGAAAGTTGAAATTGCTGGACAGAAAGATGCTATTTTACAACTTTCTTCCATTACTTTACCTGGTGGTGTACAACGTATGAGAACATATGAAGATCAATTACAAATGAGAACACTCTTTGAAGTTGGTGATCTTATTAGTGCAGAAATTCAAAATATTAATACAGAAGGAATTGTATTTCTACATTCTCGTAGTTTGAAATATGGAAAATTAGAAAATGGACAATTTATGATTGTACCAGCAAATTTAATCAAATCATTACCACAACATTATCTTTCCTTACCTTGTAAGATGGATATTATCTTAGGTAAGAATGGTTATTTATGGATAACACGTACTATTCCTGAAGAATGGAAAGAAGCTGCAGGTCATGAAGATGATCTCACACCTTTAGCAGAGACTTTACAAAATATTAAAGTACGTCATAGTCAAACTCCTTTCACTTTAGAAGAAAGAATGAAAGCAGCACGTTTACAAAACTCAATCAAGGCGTTAGTTTGGGCCAATGTTTCTATTACTCCAGATAATATCATGGCAGTCTATCAGAAGAGCATTGAAGAAGGCATGCATCCTAAAGACTTGCTTTGGGAGCAAAACTTTGGAAAACTATTAGCTTCAATATAGTTGTTGTTATTGTTGTTGACGTGTTGTTGTTATTTATAATATATACAACTATACAAGCTGCTATTGCTTTGTTAGGTTTTGTTCTGTTTTGGTTAGTCTTCTTCATCTTCTTCTTCATTGCTTAGTTCATCATCTTCATCATCTTCTTCTTCTTCACTGTCTTCCTCTCCATGACCACCAGCACCACCGTCTTTCCTTTCTTCTGTGTTCTTGTCATCTTCCTCATGAGATGGAAGCTTCTTGGCTAATGTTGTCGCTCGACTGCTACCATCAGGTGGACCCAAGCCAGTGCTTCGACTACTACTACCACTACCTGCTGATGAAATCTGAGCTGTTTGAGCTCGAAGTTGTTGAATCCGTAACAACTGCTTAGTAAATTCATCTGCTTCATAGGTCTTCTTCTCTGGAGCAGTGAATGATGGCTTGTCAGCAGCTTTGGGACCAGACAGTTCTTCAACATTCCACATTAATTTGGCACCAGCATTAACTGAATTAGTCAAATGCTTCTTGATATGAGGATCAGGTTTGAACTTTGTCACTGGTGATGGTGCACTAGGTTGTAAGTTATCTTCTGATTCTGCTTCATTGAATTGATTATCATAATCATACTCATCAAGATAGCTGTCTTCTTCATCATCACTTTCTTCATCACTATTATCCAATCCCAAGTTATAAACTGCTGAGAACAAACTCCAACGAGTATTAGCTCGTCCTTTACGTGGTTTTCCACCATCCTTTGCACCACCATTCTTCTTATCAACTTCTCCAGCAACTGGTTCCTGCTTGAATAATGATAAAATACTATGAATGAAGGCCAAGCAGAGACTTAGTATAATACGCCATAGACGTCGTAGAATTCGTGTTGGTATAGCTAGACGACCATAACCATTAATCTCCAATAATCTAACTCGAAATACTATATTCGCTCGAGGAGGAAGATGAGGACCTAAAGTGAAATTACCATAGGCCGAGTCATATCGGCATTTGATTAATGCAGTCTCTCCAATAGTCATCTTACGTACACCTTCATCTAAACCACTAATCACTGCTCCACGAGAAGAAATTAATAAACGAACAATTAGAAAACCTTGATCCTTTTCTGCTAATCCTAAACCTAAATTATTGACATAAGATTTCATGGAAAATTTCATTAATGGAAATCGTTGAATTTCTGTCCATTTGATTTCCATCATATTATTTCTTTTTGATAATAAACGCAAACCCAAGCTTCGACGTTTGGTACTAGCCGAAGGAGTATGAAATAATCCTGAACCATCTTCTACAGATGGAGTTCTTCGTAAACCTCTGGAAGGACTACTATTGTTCAATTTAGCTGATTCACCACTAGACATAATTGGTGCAGCAGAGAAAGAAGAATCTAAATTAGCTGATATTCGAGAAGAATCTGCAGCAAGAGGTTGTGGTTGTGATTGTGATTGATTTAAGCATCTCTCTATCCATGATTGAACATACTGCCATAGACTAGTAGTGAGTGTATTGATAGTGTTGAGAATGTTCATATTGTTAGCTGGTGATGATGATGATTCCAACTGTTCCTTTCTACCACTCATTCGAGTGCTTGATAACCGACTATTTTCCATACCATAATCAACACCACTTAGATCAATACTTTGATTACTCATCCTTCTCAAACTATTTCGTACATTACCTAATATTAAACGTGAAATAGACATTCCTTTGGATGATAGTCCTATACTACTACTTTCTTGTAATTGTTGTTGTAACATCATATATTCATTATGAGTCATTAAATCAGGTAACATCTTTCTTAATTGTTCAGGATAAATAGTAATTTTTCCTAAAAAAGCATCACCACGCCATGGTCTTCGATCATACATTTCAATTCGTATTAATGCTAAATAATCAGGTAATGAACTATATTCACTTAATGGTTCTGATAACTCATTAAACAATTTCCTCTCACGACGATGATGACCATGATGACCATTATGACCGTTGTTATGGTTATTGTTATTATGATTCTTACTACTACTATTACCCATCATACCTGAAGAAGCAAGATGTAAACGAATTTGTGATTCAACAAATTCTTCTGTCTCTAAAATATCTTTCATCTTAATATGAAATTCATTTCCTGTTATCCATTCTGGATGAATTGTATTCTTTAATATCATAGTACTACCAATTAAATTCTTTTCTCCTATATAGATTTTAGCATATGGATTAGCATAATTAAATAAATCTTGTTTATCTAAATCTTCTCCACTAACTACACGAAGATGTAGAAAATCATGATCTATACCAAATTGTATATTCAATATTCCATGAAATTCTTTACTTGTTAATGGTAAACGAATAGGTTGTTCATTTGCTACGACAGCTAATTTCATCAACTTACTTCGAGTCATTTCAACATGTCCAAGGAAATCATTTTGTGTTATCCAATCATGATCAAAGACTTCTAATTTAATTAAATCTCGTTGAGATGAGACTGTACCACGAGGATAAGCTAAATGTTCATCCACTGGAACTTAAATGTTTCATTTAACCAACGTGGATTACGTGTGTTAGGTTTAACACGTGTTGCACTAACAGGTTTACCACAATAAGAATAAACGATGAAAGGATCAGACGTCCCTGTTAGATCTCTTCCTTTCAAGTTTCGTCCACCTAGAATCTATTCTCACAGCATACAAAATGAGCATGAGGGAGTGTAAGAGGAGGGTCAGAGGAGGGGAAGGGTTAGAGGAGGGAGGGCAAGGGGAGGTAGAGGATGGATAAGACAGTGTGTGAGATGACTGCTGGGAAGGACTAACTACTACTGTAACTAATATAATACTCACCTGAACATGAACACATTTCCCACTCATACCAGTGAGAAAAGAAAGTGTTTGTTTCTTCTCTGAATGAACACGATGACCATTTAAATAAATCCTTGCTTTCATTTGTATCATTACATTATCTAATGGTAAAGGAAAATTTACACCATCACCACGTACAATAACTTTCTTTCGTAATCCTGGACCATTCACAATTGTCTGTCGTATATGATCTGTATTCACACCATATCCATGTAAACTATCATTACATATCTTACATAGATAAGCACCATCTTCTTGTTCATCTTGTCCTATTAATGTTATACAATGTTGACAATAAATAACGGCTAATTCTGGATTATTACGTGTTTGTTTTTGAAGTAAACAATTGGAACAAAAGATAGGTCTTTCTATTTCAAATGTTGGCATACATTCTTTATAATAGCGAAGAGGTTCAATCATCTTTTAATAAATACCTCCATCCAATTTCATCGTTTCTATTATGAAATCCAATGATGATGAGGGAAAGACGAAGAAACGCGTTTGTTGAAGATGGCGTAACGGCCATTTTTTTGCTGAGTGGGAATCTTCTTAAGTTAATGACCTTTATCGGGAGCCCATAACTCTGCAAATGCGAGTTTTGCAAGAGAGCACTTCGAGTACGCACTCCGAGAAATTGCCCCACTATTTAGTGGAAAAGAGGCAGTGTATGACAATAAAGCGAGATATAAAAATGATGTATTGTGTGTGGGTGCATGGGAGGGATACATCCAACATGATTTATGCGGCAACACGAATCACTGATGGGGAGAACAAATCAACCTTAGCTAACCTACTCAATCGTCAGCTCAATGGAGACAACTCACCCAAACAACAAACCTCTTCTCTCAGAGTCCGTCACTGTATCCACATACAGTATGCACCGGTGCCAATCTGTCCTGATTCAAAATTTGAAGATGGCGGATCATCCTAGACTAGCAGATGATCGCCCAGAAAAAAAACGGCGGGGTGGGGGCGCTGCGCTCGCTTCATAGCCGATAGCTTAACCTAATAGATCAGCTAACGTGCTAGTTCACACCTCGTCCAATTTTTTAGAATAAACTATATCCTTTTAGATTCCAAATATATATATTATTAAAATTGTAGTAAAAATAGTAGTAGTAGTTGGAAAAAACCTTTTATTTTCTCATAATATTATTTGTTTGGCTCGAAAAACTACCACTTTCACACCATATTGATGGATATTGGAGTGAATTGAAGCAGACAGGCAGTCAGGAAGGCGTTTTCGCAAGGTGAATCACGATGACACAACGTAAAAACAACAATGATTGTTTAGTATATACACCATTAACAAAGAAACTACTGCAATTACTTCTCGACATGCTCTCCCGCCTTGGTATACTCATCTCTTGTTATCTCAACAGCAAGGCAGTTGTCACTGGCATACTTCTCCTTCTTCATCGCAGCATACTCCTTTGCTGTCATGTCCTTGGGTCTCTTCTTGTCCGCAATATAATCAAGGGCAACTCCAATACAGCAGTCACAGTCATCAAAAACTTTAGCAAACTCTTCACCATAGTGCTCAGCCACGGCATCACGAGAAACCTTGGGAGCTGTGATTACGTCAAACATATTGCCTCCATTCATCAACTCCAGCGCCTTCACCGCGTTTTCAGTGTTGATGACCAGAACCAGTCGAAATAAGTCGTCGTCGCGTCCTTCCTTCACCAAGTTGTAGAAACCCACAAGGAACTCAGCTCTGTATGCACGCAGCAGCTCCTCGGCTTGGTCTACCACAATGATCGCAGGCTGGGGTTTCAAGAATGCCGGCAACTTGGACTTGAACAAGGTGTGAAGAAACACTCGAACTCTCTGTTCATCTCGTCTCTGTCCCAAAAGATCCGCCACTGCCGACCAAGGATCGTCCTTCTCGGTGGTTGCAATCTGATTCTTGAGCCAAGCGTCAACTGTTGCAGACTTCTGAGATCCAGTCAGGAAGAGTCCACGTGGAGGTAAACAGTAGCGATACCACCAAGGAAACAAATCGTTCAGAACAGTATTACAGAGGAAGATCGTCTTGCCAGAGCGATTGTCTCCAATCAGAGCCACAGATTTGAAAGCATTATGCAAATTAAGTTTCTTAAGAGGCTCCTTGTCGATTCCCACATGCATGTTTCCTCTTGGCAAAACTGAATAATCGATCTTGGACAGCTTGTGTTTAGATGTTGCCAATAGAGATTTGAAGAACTTGTTGGTCGCTCTTTGATGATGCTTCACAGCATACAATCCACCACCAGCAACAAGAGACCCCAATCCAACAACTCCAACAGCCAATTGGGCCAGTCCTATTCCATGCCCAAAGAAATCAAACTTTTCATCATTCCAAGGAATACCAAAAGGGCGATTCGAATCTAAAAGGAAAGAATATTGTCATAGAAACAAAATAACTCTGAACAAAAATATATTCACCTTGCGGAAGGGACTTTTTCTTCTCATCTAGCAGTCTCTTGAGAATCTCAGTGCGAGAGTTGATTGTTTGTCGAATTTCACTCTTTTCTTGGGCAGCTAAAACAGTCTTGTACTCAGCCTTGTATCCCTCAATCTCTTCCTTCAATTCAGCAATTTCCTTGTCCAAATCAGCCATTTCCTATGGTATATTGTTGTGATTGATAAACACTTTTCGATTCGAAAAGTTTTGCGTGGGCGGTGTAGGTCGCCGGGTTTGTGGTCAAAAAAGTCCGTTGCGCCGGTGTAGGCAGTTTCAAAAAATCCGTTGGTGTAGGGTGCAGGCAGCGCTTTTGATCAATTTATCTACAAACAACATAGCAATCTGTAAATAACAAAATAAAACACACCTTGAAAGATAAAGACAGATGTTGATTGTTTAATGGTATTATGACTACCAACTAATATCTGATTATCATGTCCTAATCCATTAACTTTCAAGATATCAACATGTGTTAGATTTTCTTCTTGGAAGACAAAATGATCAACTGTTGTCATAGGGGTTTCCTCTGTTTCTTGTTGTTCTTGTTGTTGTGGTTGTTGATCTTGTTGTGGTTGATGTCGTTGTTTACGTAAAATCTTACGTGGATCTTGATAAGATAGATCTTTCTTTAATCGAATTGTATTATGACTATCTATCTTCATCATCACACTACTACCATTCTGATTAGTAGTACTAGTAGCATATGATGATTTCATAAATCGTGCTTTACCAACTTTATTCCCCATAGCAAGATGCTGATAATGCCATGGAGAATGAGTTTCACTAGCAAAAGATGGATTATCTGTAGCAAGTACTTCTTTCATTAGATTAGTTAACTTCTCCATGAAATAACCATTATGATCAAAACTATACACTTTCACTTCTTGTTCACCTGGTAATTGACATTTTCCATTTTCATTTTCTCTCCATTGTTGATAAGGACAATATAATGGAATTCCTGCATTATATCCTTCACGACAAAATCCTGCTGGTTTATGTGAATCTTGTATCCATCCACCTAATTGTTTAATACGATCTAAGATAATAGCAGGTGAGATTGCCATTCTACTTCCTCCCCATAGACTTAATAACAATGAGGCAAGATAACCTTTATTACCTCCAATATCAAGGAAAGTCTTCATTTCTGGATGAGTGAGATGTAATAGTTTATACCATTCAACTTCAGAACAGATATCCATAGTAATGAACTTAGTGATAAGTTCTTGTTGACTTGCTTGTAATGGACTACATTGATAACCATGGGTTAACAACTGATCAATCTCTTCCTCTGACCAGAGACGACGTGAATGATCAGTAGTATCTGTGTTGAGTAGTGTCTGTGATGGTAAGAGTAATTGTTGAAGAAAGACAGACAACTTCCTTACAATATGTACATCAGCATTAGAGATATGAGTCCATTGTAAGAAGGAAGAGGAAGGAGATGATGAAGATGAAGGTTGAGGGGCATGGTCGATTATCCAGGACAAGGAAGCATTAGCACGAGAATGTAACTCTTCCATCTGCCTTAGTCTTTCCTCTCGACTACCTCCCCATCGACTACCTGCTACACTACCAACGGCTAGACTCGCTGTAGTGACTAATTGAGTAGCAGCCTGTGAGAGAGATGAGAGCATATGGTCTAGATAAGGTGTGGGTAGAGGTTGTACAGGTTGACCATCTTCACGAGGTGAGACAAGGAAATCTGGTCTTTTCTTGGCAATATAGAGAATGATGACAAAACAAGTGATGATCATCAAGACAGCAAAGCAGATTCGACGGAGATTAGCACTTGCTGTAGAAGACAGACGACTACTGCCACTACCCGCACTGCCACCGCCACTGCCCCCACTGCCACTGCTGCGGCTGGACTGCCATCCATGGCTGTGATGACTTTTCCCTCTGGTCATCATCATCATCTAACACAATTATTATAAACAATGATAAGATCTGAGAGATAGGTCAATAAAAGGGATTCTTTATACTTACTTGATAACACACCTCACTGGATAAAAGGGTTTCTGTGGACGATAGTCCAGATGATGATAATAGAGGTGAGGCCTGAAAAATTCCAAATTGTATGGGCTTCGATGATACCACACGGGCGGTAATTTATCGTCATTCAAAAATGTACAAATTTGTTTCTTATTAGCTGTATCACATGGTTCGATATTTTCAATCTCTTGTTTTGTGTCAGGAAAACGTACTTCTATCTCATTTGTAAAAGTACTGTCATCTATCTGTAGAAAGCTGTTCTTCAACACATCGGGGTCAGTATATATATCAGCCGGGCAGCATCGCTTCGATTGCCCAAGCGACCGTAGAAAGTGCTTTGTGGGCAACATGAATCTACTTCCCGCATATGAAACAGCTGGAAAGAAAGTAGTTTTACCCCATCTATTATTACATATACGTGTGACATAATATCATGATGATGATGGAGGTTCATTAGTAAGTGTGCTTACCCTTTGACAGACTGGCATAATGAGCATCCAGCATAGGAATTAGTTCCTTGAATCTTAAGAGCGCTCTCCAGGGCTTTTGTGTCGTATCCGTGGTATATCAAGCGGCCTTGTACATAATATGTCTTAAGCGGGAGTCCTTTGTAAAGCACTAACAATTCTTGTATAAGGCATTCGAAGATGAATGTATCGCACAAACTTCCTGGCTGTGTCAGCAAGATGGAAAGACAGAACATCCCCACTCCCCCTAGCACTCTAAGTGGCGCGGGCAAGTTTAAAATACAGATCATAACAGGCCAAAAGTTCTGCACTTTCTTCGTATAGATCTGTGCACCGTCGTAATATAAGCCAAAGAGAAGATTAATAGATATACAACATTCATCATCGTTAGGAGTTATTCCCTGGTCATGACAATACTGCGCATAGTTGTTTTCCATTTCTGCAATATGCGTTGCAGCGGTTGATCCATTCGTTATGTCAGCGTAAATACTATTGTCATTGCCTAACTCAGTTTTTTCGAAGCTTTTGAATCGTAATGCTTCCAAGAAATACTTTGACGTTATCAACTCACACAAGTAATTTATTAAAGGCCTATAGAACAGCTTCTTCTTTGGTGTTCTCATACTTTCGGCTGTGTATTGCCCCTTTCCACAACTACCGCATTTTTCATTTTTTCCTTTGTTTCCAACGTAGACAAAATTTGAACATGGGCAGCAATTAATAGCTGTTGGTGGGCAAACAGACTTGGCCAAAATATCCGTAGGCAAATCAAGATGCTCTGGAGGAAGAAGTTCTTTGAACAGACCAATGAACTTTATTTGGCTTGAAAACCTGAGGTTCTGTCCATAAGCGAACTGTATTATTTTCTTGTGAGCTTCCCTTGACGAAATTTTACTTCCCTCGAAGAATGGAGTTTCTTTTGTAAGAACATCATTATTCTTGGCGTTGTTTCCAAATCGCTTTGAGACATGGGGGGCAACCACCTCATTATAAATACTGTAGTCACTGAACAATAATAAGAAAGAGCAAACAGCAGAGTGATCATCTTCAACTAATGGAAAGAAAGCGGGGTCGGCAAAGGAGGCAATTGATGGTTCAAATGAGGAGGAGAATGGGGAGAATGAGGAGCTTGGCTCATTGCTGAAGTTCATTGTTGTTGTTGTTGTTTCTTTCCTCCTTCCAATTCGTCCGTGCAGCGCTTGCAACAACTTTGTGAATTGCAGATTGAGGCGAAGGGGAGATACTCTCATAATCAGAAGCAGCAGGAGAGGGAGCAATGGTGGTGGACTTCTTAGCTTGAGGGGAAGCAGCAGGAGAAATG
Source organism: Ochromonas danica (assembly GCA_015146655.1). NCBI lineage: Eukaryota > Chrysophyceae > Chromulinales > Chromulinaceae > Ochromonas > Ochromonas danica. The sequence continues at coordinate 34,046 of VKHL01000225.1, forward strand.
GTGGGCTTCTGAGGCAAAGGGGAGGAACATTCATCATCAGAAGCAAAGGTGGCAGCAGAAGCAAAGGTGGTCGCCTGCGCAGTTACTGCCTTTTTTCTGCCTGCTTTAGGCTTGTTCTTTTGCTTTCTTTTT
>VKHL01000226.1:0-33917 GCA_015146655.1 Ochromonas danica
AACCCTAACCCTAACCCTAACCCTAACCCTAACCCTAACCCTAACCCTAACCCTAACCCTAACCCTAACCCTAACCCCTAACCCTAACCCTAACCCTAACCCTAACCCTAACCCTAACCCTAACCCTAACCCTAAATGTTGTGTAAAAGCATAACTCTTTTTTCACAATTGTTGCCAGCGCACCCTGTCGATTCAACAACGTGGTACAATCACTTCGCTTCCTGCCTTCTTCACAACTGAAAGAGATGCAAGCTTTCTACGCCTTTTTTCTGTGTATTGTTCTCTTAACTATTTCCGATGGAATTCTTGGCTTCATGCCAATGCCCAGACATGTTGCAGTTTCATCATCCTTAAGGCCATCAACAAATAATGCCATCATTACATCCTCCTCACGTGCTGCACTACAGATGAACTTCTTTTCTGATGCTTTTCGATTCTTCACCAATTTAAACAAAGAAGCCTCTGCGAGACATATCCTCATGACAGGACCTGACGCAGAACAGAAGCTGAATGTTCTCAAGGAAGAGTTGCAGAGCCCCGATATCACAGACTTGCAAGCTGCTTTCGCAGAATTGGCCTCAAAAGTATAGAATTTCTTCTAGATTATTAACCATCTCATTCTAAAGGGCCCTCTTATTCGTGTTTGCTAGGTTAGTGAATGTCCCTCTGCAGCGCGAGGCGGTAATCTGGGCACTTTCAAGCCAGGCATGATGGTGCAAGAGATCGACCGCGTCTGCTTCGAGAAAGACATAGGCGTGGTCCACGGCCCTATTAAGACACAATTTGGATGGCACCTACTACTAGTAACAAGACGATTTGAAGGCAAGAAAGACGATCAAAAATGAAAGCCGTTAGCTAATGATTGATTGAGTCATGCTGATGAAAGCGCATAGTAGCAGCTGCTGCAGCAATATGTATTTAAAAGTGCTAGTAATTCTTCTGAGAAAAAGAATGAAAGTCTTCACCCCATCTCTTCTTGGCTTAAATCGAAAAGGATGCGAATTGAAAAAAAATAGTCATTGAACCCTAACCCTAACCGTTCTTCTCCACCCTCCTCGTCATTATCATTATTATTTACAGAACAGTCCACTACCACTTGCTTCTTATTCTATTTTCGGGCTAGTTTGCTCTTACGGCCGGAGCGAAAGGTTTCTTTGGCCGCTCCAGCTTCTTCAAGAGCATCCAACTCGGTTTCTCGCAAGCCTGCACCTTTACCACGCTTCTGCTGCAATCTTGCTCTAGCTGTGCGCATCCACTTGATTGCTATGGCTTTAGATGCGGGGGTGAGCTGCTGCATGCCTTGGCGCAACCACGAAAACATTTCATCCTCCTCTCCTTCGTCATCACTAATCTCACGGAGCACTCGTTCTTTGCGTCTCCGTGCAGCTGCTGAGCCACCTTCTTCCTGAGAAACTGGATGTGGCCGATTACCACGACCTCCAGGGCGGCTGCGACGCTTTGCGGCTCGAAGCTTTTGGGCTCGGCGATACCAGTCAAGAAGGATGGCTTTCGATGACGCAGATAAGAATACAGGACCCCAATCAGGGTAAGCCTCTTGAGCATCATCGTCCAACCAACCACCAATACCCTGGCCTTGAAGGCGCTCGCGAGCTTCAGTCTCCTTGCGCTGGGTGAGACAGGCCAAACATATTGTATGGTAGCGTTGATTGGCCATCCAAAACGTCTTCCACTGCATTGCGTCGACTAAAAAGAAAGAAAGAGAATTTAAGATAGTGTTGTTAACAAAGGGGCATCCTAACATTACCTTCTTCATCTCCTGGATAGGCGCGGTCGTACATGGCTGCCATTTGATCGACATCCACTTCATATTCAATTTGCAATTGTTTTCTGGAAAGGCAACGTTCACACTGCGCACCACGTGCTCGCTTGATGAGTGGCTCCACAATATTACGGAGGCGTAGTCTACGTCTTGCACGACCTAACCAATAGCGAATGATATCCCTCGAAGGGGCGGTGAGAGCTACAGGGCCGAACTTCTTCTCCGGAGCCCCTTCCCCATCGGAGTCCGATGATATATCATCTCTTCGAGCATTGATGATTCGAGCGAGTTGGTTGAGCAGATAGGGTCTTGATCTTCGCAAGGTGCGGGGAGTTAGAAGTTGAGGCAATTGATTGATTAGCCAAGTACGATTGTAATTGAGAAACTTGTACCGGAAAGTCTCTGAGGTAATTCTTTGATTCATTAAAAATGCTTCCGTTGAAGCTCCTTTGATCTCTTCCCAGGCGGGCACATCCAGATCATCTTCCTCCTTTGCAATAAGATGCCAAGCTGTGTTTTCATGTTTAATGCGATAAATCTTGAGCTTTACTGCCAACCAAAAGACAATCCACCGAAGGGCGAGGTAGATCGCGAGCATGTAGCCGAGCAGAACAAAAAACGCGGAGTCGGAGAAAGGTGAGTAAGTCCAATAAAGCCAAACTTCGTAGGAAAGGGTTATAAAAATGATGCCATTAACCTGGAAGGTCAACATAAGAAAATACTGAGAAGAGAAACACATTTGATCCAGTCGGCGAAGTCCTTCTTCGATACACTCGTCAAGATTGCTCTCCATTCCTTTCCATCGGGTCTCACGCTGCAAAAAGCGATATCTGGAATAGACCAAATACTCATAGATTTTCCAACCGTGAAATAGCTCGCATTGTGAATGGTTGAAAATGTCTATGATGGGTTGAAATGCCACATAGAACAGCTGATACACCAGATAGATCATCATATCCGATTGTCGAATGCCGTAGGTCACAGGAATTTGCACTGTTTCTCGATATTGCATCAAGATATAAACAAAGAAAGGAAAGTACACGACGACCATTGCATCCGAAGACACTTCACTCAAATACTCCAAAATGGGCTCCACAGACTCCGACTCATCCTCTGCTTCAGCTACGCCTTCCACGGCACGTTTGCGATAATCCTTTGCATTTTCTTCATCTTCCTTGCTAACTGCTTGCTTACCTCCCGTCAAATACTTGGGTAAAAAAGACTTTATATAGGAGTAGATAGCCAATGCGATCTTCTTCCCAGTCGAAAATATGTAGTTGATGTAGGTATCTTGGAAGATGCGCTGAAAGGAAGAGACTGCAAAATCCATGAAGTTCTGCGAGATGAAAGCATAGAAATCGGGTGAACCAAAACCAATGAGTTGTTTGATGAATTCATAACCACAATCAAGCGGAGCAACAAGAATCTCGTCATTGAGTTGTCTTCGGGTAAAATAGCCGACGACTTCACCAAAGATTGTGAGCAAAACCATTACCTGGTAAAAAGTATCACCATACTCTGTCCAATAAGAAAGTTCAATAATCAGAGTGAGGAAAGTGCCCAACACAAAGGAAGTAAACATAAAGTTAGCCTTCTTCCATAGAACTGGGTCCCAAAGCTCATGTTTCTTTGCGAGCTCGGTACGCTTTTTCGCCACTTCACGCTCTCGTCGCGACTCTTCTCGAGGAAAATACATTTTGGAGGCTATCATGAAGCAACAAAAGCCCACAATAAAGAAAACTGCACCCATTCGACCATATCTGGCATTTTGCTGAGCACTTGAACTCACATCAGAACCTAACTGGCCATATTGCAGTGGATAATTGCTGTCCAAGTATAAAGTTCCCACAGGTTCGGACGATGGCGAATTTGGGTTGGTGAAGAAGTATCCGTTGATAAAATAGTTGCCCATAGAGGTAAGTATCCAAATTCCAGTAACAGCCATCGTGACGCCCGCTAACGGCGGTGGCACAGTGAGAGCCAACATGCTGATGAACTTTAGCTGTGGAGGATTCTGAAGCAAAGTAGTCGCTCGGGTGACTGCCCAACCAAGGAAAGCAAAGAATATCACCAAGAATCCCACGAAACAGAATAGCACAATGAAGATGGAGAGGGGAAAGGCGAAGTTTAGAATGAGATCGAGGAAACTGAGCGCATAGAACGAAATATTCAGCTCATAGTCTGTGCGAGTCTGATTGAAATCATATTGGTCGCCAGCCAACGTTGCTTTGATAATACGCTTGTTATAGAAGTCTTCCTGGTAGTAAGTTATAGTCAAAGTATAACTACGGGCGAAGCACTGCAAAACACATCCAGAAAGAGCGTCTCCAATAGAATGATCGATATTCACTGAAATGAAGTTGTCTCCACTTACTGCAGCTAAAGATGCTACGATTGCACCGCCACCTTGGTCATCTTGAGACACTGTAGTAGCGGCTCTACCAGTATAGTCAAAGTAGTTCATGGGAACACGAATAAATTGAAACAAAGAAGAGTCTGTTGCTAGTTCGAACCATCGAGGAGTATTGTCTTGTCCTGTAAGATCTTCTTCGTAATTGCACTGAATGGTTTGCGTACACCAATCCGCGATGGGGTCCTCGAAGAAATCAAAAGGACCCACAAAACGGATATCGTCTTGATCGGGCAAAGCCGGGTACTTGTAGCGAAACCAGTCGTCTGCATAGGTGTCCGGAAGCTCGCAATCTTCGCTTTCCAATAACATCCAGATAGGGATGTAAGAATCATAGCCGTAGCAGTTTGAGAAATAAGGGAGATATCCGATCAAAAGAGTAGTGAAATCGAATTGATAACCATTGAGAGAATCATATGTAGTGTCTTGAAAGGTCTCGAAATAAGCATCCAATAGCTCCTTGCTTTCAGCTGCCGTGGTGGCGGGCATGAGCCAGAAATTGACTCCTTTGTCAACATCGTCAAGATTATCCAAGATCAAGGGAACGTCATTATTGTCCGCAGAGACGTTATTCATTATCAAGACGCGACCCCGCTGATAATCAGAATATAGAGGCGGTAAATTTAAAGGCTGCGAGACAGAATCTGAATCGGTCTGATACACAACCGCACAGAAGAAATATCGCAGTGTCACTCGCTGTTCTTGGAAAGAAACATAAGGAGATAAAGTGCGCGTTTTGGTACTGCCAAATGATCTGCCTTCAAACGATTTTGCTCGTGAAGGTCCAACAACTCGCACTACAGTTGTATTCTCAAAAAGCGGTGCATATGCTGTGAACAGACCATAAAGAAGATGAACTTCAACCTTGAAAAGCACATCGTCCAAGGCATAAATTGTGATATTGTTTACTACATTCTTGGGTACGGTTGTCTGTTGGAACCAATATGAGAAATCAACGGGCAAGCGACACGGTAAATATTCCTCGGGTGATAAGCGCACACGAGCAGATGAGCACAGCTCACTTTTGCAACGTGACGGTTGAACGAAGATGGCAATGGAATAATGCTGTCCATAGACCAAATCGGAGGGTAGGTGCGACAAATCGATTTGGACATGAGCCACTTCTTGCAGCTCCAGCAAATACCAACCTTTCTCTCTCTGTCGAACAGCTTCCTCAGAATAGCGTGGTAAGAGGCAATATGATCTTTCCATGTCCATAATTTCCGAATTATTATAAAAATATTGTTGATGAACGTAAGTATAAACAGCAAAGGTGGCATTGCGGGAGTAGTTCTTAAAGTTGTCATAGATAGTTCCTCCATCACCATAACGCACAGTGGAGAGAATGAAGGTGCCCTGTAATTCATCGCCCCCGCTATAGTGCTCGCCATCATTTGTCACTTCCACCAACATTTCAGCAGACATGCAGGGATTGAACATATATCCGGGCTCTGGAGTGTTGGTACAAGTACCGTCAGTCGAATCCTGCGTGGAGCAAGTAAATGTTAGAGTGATGTAAAACTCCAATCCACTAGATGGTTTGTTAGCACAACTAGTGGAATCAGAGCATTCCCTAACAAAGGAGTAATTTCCTGCTGTTGAATTAACTTCATTTCCAAAAGCGTCTAGGAACATGCATGTATAGCCATTTTCAGCGATCGTCGGTGATACAACTGCATCAAAGATGTAAGGAGGAGTAATGCATTCAATTCGGGTTGAGCTAATGAACTTTGCTGGTGTAATAAATGTTGCATTTGACACAACACCGGCTTTTGGGAGGTCATCGCCAGTAGCTGATTTAATTTGATTTTTGCATCTTCGCAAATTAGCACCTTTATTGGCACTGATGCAAGCCCGAAATTTGCAGAAGTTGAGATCGTTATCAAGGAAATTGCGTCCAATAATCGTGATCACATCTCCTCCAGTGCCTGATCCGTACAGAGGACAAGCTCTGAAGGCCTCTACAGTGTCATTAACCCACGTAGGAGAAGAATAAGACTCATTAAGCGGGTGTATCTTCGCAACAGTTCTTATTTCTCCTGTCGGATTAGTAGCTGACGTCGAAGAATTGAAGGAAATATTCGTACCACTATCATCCAGAAGCGTATATGTAAACGTGGGATAATAAGTGATGTCTTCCATAGGATTAGTAGAGTCTATATCACTCTTATCGCAAACATTCACTTCCGATATTCGGCAGCCTTGCAAAGTATCCAATCCACTCAAGGAAGTCGTGTATTGTGGGCATTTTACATCAACAGCTGTTGACGATGGAGTTGCTTGAGGACAATAATATCCCACTGCACATTTTCCTCCATATTGAAGATATGTGGGTGTTCCTCGTTGACAATAATATCCTTTAACACATTGAGAGTCAAATTGTTCATCGGGAGTAGACTCTGTCGCGGTATGGAACCCTGCAGGAGTAAGATGTGTGAACTGGTTTGAACGATCAGTCCCATAGCCACAAATATAGCCAGCTGGGCAAGCAGAACTGCTAGCAAGAGTTATCATTTGCTTTGTTCCACAAATACGACCTTTAGGACAAGGCAAGCAAAGGGTAATATCTGGAGCGCCCACGAAATTGGAATAAGTCCCTGTTGGACAATTCGTACAAGTGACAGAGTCAATCAAAGAGCGATAGGTCCCCGCACTGCATATTGTTGGAACGTAAGTACCATAGCTTGTACAGGTGTGGCCAGCAGGGCAAGTCAAGCAATCAACCTGGGCTTTGAGTGGAGCGTAAGTGCCTGGGTAACAAAGAGTTGGAGCCACTGATCCCAACCCAGAGGCATAGTTGCCCACGGGTGTTTCAATGGGCCATGAACTGTTAGGAGGACAATAGTGGCCTTCAAAGCACAAGCCAGACCCAGAGGATAAATATGCACCAGCCTGGCAATAAGTTCCTTCAGAACAAAGTTGAGGGTGGCTGGCACCATATGGTTGCGACGGGATCCATTCAACATTTATGGTATTAGAAACTCCTCCCAGACAAAATTGACCCTCCTTGCAAACTTTTGGCTTCTTTGATGTTGGATCAGAAGGATCCAAAGTGAGCGTTCCTTCTTCGCAATAGTAACCTTGAGGGCATAAAGCCACAGGGAATGATAGACCCAAAGACATACACACAAATCCAGCAGGGCACAGCTCGGGCAAAAACAATCCCCAACCAGGGCAGATATGTCCGGTGGGGCAAACAGTGCAGTTGGCTTTTCCTTCAAAGGGGTTATACGTACCGGGATAACATTCGATTGGATTAGTATTTCCCACACCAGGACAATGATGGCCTGCGGGGCAAATTATTGCGTCCATCTGAGTGGGACAGAAATATCCGTTCGGACAAGGACCAGAGCCCTCCGGTGAGACTGAGCCGCGAGGGCAAAAGAAGCCATCAAAGCAGCGTTGAGGCGAACTAAAATTCTTTGGCATAGGGATTTGAGTAACAGCTCCTGCCCTACAATAATGCCCGATCGGACAAGGAAAGGGCGCTTCAGCCAAGACATTTGTAGTTCCGCCTTCACAAACCATGCCATCGCAAGACGCTTCGGGAGGAGCTTGAGGACGAGACTGGCCCACTGCTGGAGCAGGCCAGGCAGTATAGCTATAATTAAATTGAGAAGAATTGAAATAAACCACACCAGTTACATAATCTTCTACCCATCCTTGCGAAGACTCAAACTCGTCCACAGAAGAAGCCTTGGTTCCATTCAGGCAATAGCGACCAGCGGGACAGAGCTTCGTAGAAGCTCGCAAGCCCATGACATCACAAATAAGGCCCGCAGGGCAAATTATTGGACGAGGCATTCCCATGTCTGGACAAATATATCCAATAGGGCAAATGACGCACAACTCTTGGCCTTGCATGGGTTGGAAATATCCAGGTTCACAAAGTGTAAAATTGCGAGAATTTTCAGGGCAATATGTGCCGTTGGGACAAAGTTGGCGAGTCATTCCGGGACAGAAAAATCCTTTGTCACAAGGCTGGCTGTATGCAAATGAGATATTGCTTTGAGAATAGTCGAAGCCATTTACAGTCACTTCAACGGGGACATTGTCGAGATCAGCCAACAACGGCCTCCCAAGAGGAGACGGGGAAAGACAAAGTATGGCATCCTTACTCAAGAAAATGCCTCGAGATTTCATATCGCCAAACATGCAGCCCAACGATGTAGTGTTCAAGAAGTTGCTCCCAAATACGATAACCGGAAACTCACCAGCCGTGTAGCCAAACTCTGGAGTAATCTTGTCCACAGAAATGTCTGCCACATAAAGAAAGTCTAGACTTTGATTGAGAGGATGCAAAGGGATACCATCTCCCAATAGAGATATTTTTACAAGCCCAGGTCTATGCGCAGGTGTGCGGCATTGTGCTAGCTGATCTGAACGAACAAAGGCAGGCACCATTAGGCCATCGATGAGACAGAAAATATCGATAGAAGAAGAGAAATTGCTTCCATTTATGGACAAAATAGTACCCCCTCGAAACGCAGGACCATTTAGAGGCCAAAGCGAAAGAAGCCTGACAGGAGATACCACTGTGAATGTCATACCAGAAGAAACGGTGTGCTGCTCCGATGTTATGAGGTAAACGTTGTAATCTCCTTCACTAACATCTGGTACAGTACAAATAAGTTTGCTATCTGACTGAATGAGACATGGGGGGTCAGCTCCAAATATAGCTGATAGAGAACTGTATTTCGAAAACCCTTTGCCAACAACAACAACTTCTGTCCCAGGAACACCTTGCCTAGGTTGAACATCATACAGTTGAGGAGGCTCAATGTATTCAAAGAGACCTGCCTCAGGCAACATCTCTCCAAAGCTATTGGAAAGTTGTACATTCACTAGGCCAGCAAACTTGCTGGGAGGTGCAGTACACTGCACGCTGTTCTCTTTAATAGAAAAGGCTAGCACCCACTCTTCACCAATTATACAATACAGCTGTCCTTCTATTTTGTCCAAACTCTGTCCTGATACAGTAAGCAATGTATTGCCATTACGAGGACCAAATTGTGGTGATACCGCGCTCTTGCCAGTTGAAAGAGCAGGGTCTCCAACAAATTGAATAGTCCATGGCGATGATCTTTGTGCATCACTATTAACTATGAATAAAGTATCCGTACCAGGAATATGCACAGGCATCACACATATAAGTTCAGTCGACGAAACATACTCAGTCAGGACCACATGTTCGCCACTTAGCATGCACAGAGAATCTGGTGCAAAATTGCGCCCCGTAACAATAGTGCTTGTTGGCAGAGAAACAGGGAAACTCACTATGCTGACCCAAAATACCAAAGGCGGGGGAGAAAGGGAAGAATCTCCATCAGAACCTACCATTGTTGTTACATATGGCACGGGCAGAGTGAACGAAAAATATAATCCTGTCGACATAAAATCTCGACCGTTAACAGAAAGCTGCAGCTCCATAGAGCCAGGTCGAGAGGAAGGGCTGGTCAAGCAATGGATTCCCATTGCCCCATTATAATGCCCCTGGACTATTGAACCGCCCAAGGAACAGTAGATTTGGTCCATTAGCAAGTGTTGCTTGGTTGACACATTGTATGAAGTGCCACCAACAATTGGTCCTTGTTGGGGCTCTATCGATGCAACCTGCACAGGTGGTACAGAATAAAACAATATACCGGAGTACTCACAAAAGCCATCTTGTCGTGCCAATCCAATCTCCAATGTAGTCAAGCGATATAAATTTTCGCTAGGAAGTACGGGGCTGTAACACTGCCATTGATTGGTAGACAATAGGGCAGCAGGTGTTCGATGTTCAGCAAAACAACACCATGAGTATTCGTTGGATGTTGAAGCTTGAGCTGACGTCAAGGTAACAATCACTGATTGGCTACTAAAACTTGTTGTTGGGAAAACAGACGAGATATCAAAATGAGGGCGAACGTCAAGGCTATGGCGGAAGACTGGCACCCCATATACCAGAACGACAAGCGAGTGCTGGCCCGATTCTAAGCTCTCAATATCACAGAATAGTGTATCACCTTCAAACATTGACATGACTCGTCGATCGTCAACCAAACAGATTGGATCCATCTCCACGGTAAGGATCCGATCAAATAGAACAGTTACAACTGCATCTTGAAGAGGGGTTAGCGTGACAGGTTCAACGTGAAGAGCATAAAGAGGATGGGCAATCGTAAGGAATTGTTCAACAGAAATATCGGAACCCATGGTCGAAATCGCAAAAGACACGACATCAACATCAAATGCAGGAGCTTCACATTGAAACTTAGAATCACCCATAACTACTGCTGGAACATATTTCTCATTAAATCTGCATTCGTAGAATAAGTAATGTGGATGGGCTTCAGTTAGAACAGTTAATATTGTTCCGCCTTGGGAAGAAATGACGCTGGAAGAAACATTTAAAAGCGACAACAAAGAGATATATTCAAAGCGAGCTGTTGAGGTGCTGATAACTGTTCCTTGCCTCTCAATATTCACTTCCACAACTCCTGCTTCATGGGCAGGAGAAATACATTGCAGCATGGTGGAATTCAAGATTACGGCTGAACTCGGTTTTCGACCGAACAGACACATAATTGAAGCATCATCGACAAATCCATCACCATATAAGGTGGTTAAAACACCTCCAATCGATGGTCCGTAAGAGGGGTTAATAACAACGAGAGTCGCTGGAGAAAGAACAGATATGGTTTTCATGACTATAGGCCGTAAGCAAAGTGCTTCAGAACAGATACTCAACTTTGCTACAGATATGTTGGCTTCCACTACAATGGATACCTGCAATGCGCATGATGAGTGACGTAAAACTACGCAATTACCTTTATCCAACATGCAATGCAATGTGGATTCCACACTGCATGTCGAAAATTGCACGTTTACGATTGTATGCTTTGCTCTGACCACTGACTCCACATCGAAAGAAAATAATGATCCCATGTCTGAGACATTCATAACACCAACTTCAATTGCCGTTTGCATGCTTCTATCTTGAATGAGATAAACATTATGTTTTCCTGGTTGATTGATTTGAACATACGCGAAAGCGGCGGTTCCATTCACCATCACGAGGGGGAAAATATCATTATTAATCAGCAATTCCATGTTAGGAAATATGGGGATATAGTAGTCAACAACCACTATAACCTTTTGAGGTATCCCAAGCACCACAGTAGGATGACTAAATCTTGCTACACAAGGCACTTCAACTACTATCAATGGTACAGGTCCAAATATAGTATTTCCATACTCCAAAATTTCTAACTCGTTAACTGCAGTTAGAGACAATGGCGGCGACTCGCAGAGCAAAATGTTCTTTTCCAATATCTGCGCCCTGACACTTGCAACTACAGTCTTTCGAGTAGCATTGCGGTCTTCAAGCGAAGCAAAAAGGCACATTATTGGTCTTCCTCGGTACAATCGATCCATGCCAAACTTGATCGTACTATTACCAGAGGAACGGGCATAAAGAGGATCAATCCATTCTAATTGACTTGGTTCGACTACAGGCACAGTGATTGCTGAAGAAACGTAGTCCTTATCATTCACAGTGATATCTACCAATAGATATTCTCCCGCCCTATCGATTAAAATGTCTTCGCAAATAAGCTCATTTGGTTTGCTGGTAAAACATGTGGAGGAACGTACAAAGCTGCCATCGTTCTCATAACGGAATCGAACAGCAGTTGAGGAGGGTATTTCCGAGTTAGAATAAAACACTACTGAGCTGCTTATATTTCGTAATACCTTCGTATCAGGAGAAAGAGAAAGTGCAGGAGGAGGGAGAAAAGTGAAAGAGAATGATCCAAAGCTGTCTCCTGCATCGTTCGTAACATCGACGAGAATCGCCGCGTTTTCGTGGCTTGGAGTAAGACAACTTATAGATTCAGGGTGCAGTCTGATGCCAAGTACTTTATATCCACTGAAAACACAGTATAATCGGACAGCTAAAGGGTATCGGAAAATGATCTGAATTTGAGTACCCCCACGGGTAAATCCTTTGTTTGGCGTGGTCTCAACTATCTCTATTCTATTCGTTAAAGGAAGTTGGATCACTGTCTTCGACAAATCATAGCCGTTATTTGTTGCTTGCACAGTTATACTATCTTTCCCAAAAGTTGCTGTGGCTGGTATATCACAGGTAATAGTATCCCCAGATAACCACCTCGCAGCGACAATGGTTGTCCCATCAAGCACACATGATAAACCAGCCAGATCTGCGAAATACGCTCCATATACAATAATTTTCGTATTTTCACCTCTAGGGCAGAAGGCAGGCGATATGCTGAGCACTTCGGCAGGAGCTTGAAAGGTAAATTCACCGACAAAAAAGGCGGGAGAATTCGCGGCATTGTCGTCGTTTCTCACAAACACATCAACCCTGCCCGGGACAACTTGAGGATTTGTGATGCAAATAATCTTGCCTTGAGAAGAATCAAATGCTTGTGGACGAATAATATCAGACCCAAAAATACAAAGAGGATTGTCCAAAGAAAATAGATCCCTTGGAAATGAGATCAGCACTGATGTATTTCCCAGCAGACTTCCGAATTGTGGACGCAAGCCCGCTTTTTCTTCTTCCTGCAGTATCAACAAATGCACCTGGTTGGTCCATATTTCCGACGATGTTCCAACGCCAATCCTGACTTGTGAAGCTTGGACTGGGGGCAAGAGACAAGACAGGTGACTGCTGTTAATAGACGAGGCGGCAATAACAATTTCGCTACCACTAATATGGCAATACAATGCTCCACAATAAGGAAGTCCCGAGACACGTAGATTAATCAACGAATCACCAATCCCATTAATCACAGCAGGATGGACATCATCTATTGCCATTTGCTCATGGTAAAAGTACCATCCACAGCACCAGGAGAAGGGTTCGCTTAAACTGACGAGGCTCATAGAGACATTTCCCACTGGAGCAGCAGGGGTATTGCACACTACAGTGTCGCGGTCTACGACAAGACCATCCGTCACTTGAGTCCCGAAGATACACGCAATACTAGTTTTGGAGTGGATTAAATCTGCAATCACAGTAACCTGGCCATACCCAGTTGTAAGACCATGATTGGGAGTGATTGAACGAATGGAATAAGTAATCGCAGAATTTTGACGAACAAAGGGTGTTTGGGCTGCAGATTTAACTTCAGTAACAACCGACAAGCATTCAACCCCAACAGTGGAAGAAATACTGCCTCCGTCCAAAATCATGTCCTTATCCAAACAAATATTCTGATTATAAATGACTCTGTTTGACAACATAATCTTCAGAATGCGATTGCCAGGTATGGCATTGTAAAACTTGCATTGGGCAAGTGCATCCGAATCGATTTGAGCTGTGCTAACCTCGAAATCAAGCAGGCATTGCATCTGAAGATTATAGTCAAAATGAGCACCACGAATGACGATGTTGGTCATTTCCTTGCTAACTTGGGGCATAGCATAGAGAGATGTAATTCGAGGATCCACTGTACAATGCACAATGGTCCGCTGTGGAGGGTATTTTTGGAGATTGCTGACCAGGGTTAAACCATAACTACCAGGTCTTATAGAAGGTATCATACACACAGCCAATTGTGTTGTAGACAAAATTGAGGGCCCAATCTCAACATCATCCAGCAGGCATGAATAGTTAGCATCCACGCTGTGATAAGGAAGGCGAAACGAAACATAATTAGCTTGCTCGCACGATAAAAACGTTTCGGCTATCTCATCGCCCATCTGCCAAACAGCAGAAACGTATTGAAGTGAAGCAGATTCATTAGAAGCATCGAAATCAATGCCCTGCACTGATGGAGCTAAAATGGTCACGTTAACAAAAGGAAGGTAGTCGAAACCATCAAATGAGACACTGCATGCCAGCAAGCCCGTCGTGTTGACCGATGAACGATTGCATACCGCTTCGACATCATTGATGACATTGCCAACGATTATCGTCCTGCTTTCAGTATCTTTGTACACCAATTTGCAGAACACCATGGTAAACGACTTGAAACCCGCCCCAGAGAGAAGCAATGAAGAGCTGTCGTCAGAAACAACAATCGCAGCATATAATAGAGGAGGACTTATAAAATCGATTATATGATTGGTGGCCAAGAGAGAATCATTCAGAGCGAGATAAAGAGATGCCGAGCCAACAGAATCAACCTGAGGGGAGAGGCAGGAGAGGGTGTTATCTTTTCTCCAGAAGGCTACTGTCTCCAAAATATCGGGAAGATCGCCCCCGCGATTGATCCAGAAAAGACAAGAATATTGACCAGAAAGCTTCGTTGACAAAGAAATATGAAGAAGAGTGCCTCCCGAAACAAACCCATACCTTGGCTCCACTGTTAAAACAGTTGGTAAGATAAGATGAACAGAAGAAGCGGCTTTGTGGTTCTCCTCCATCCACTGTGTATCAACCAAAGAATCATCAACGCCAATTTCTAATGTATCTACGAAAACTACATCAGAACAATCGGACAAGACCTCAACTTTCCATCGACCTGGGGGTAACTGGGACGGAAGAGGGCAAGACAAGATTGATCCAGAAAGACGCACAACACAGTTGACTTGTGTTTGTTGTATAAGCATACACCACAACTCCCCGTATTGCAAAGTATCGCTCAGAAAGTTAACCAGGCAATTTCTGCACGAAGTGAAGAGCTTTGTGGGTTTCATGGATAAAATCCGCTTTGAAGAAAAGCTAAACTCGTCGTCCTCAGTTTGAAACGAAGATGTATTCAAGACCCAGGTGCTTGTATTGCGATTCAATTCAAGTTTTTGAGGGAAGTGCTTACCGTCCGTAATCGAGATGCCATTTAATGTGTTTGATACAGTTTCACATCCCCATTTCGCAATACACAATTCACTTTGCAACATGACTTCGCCATTGTCTACAGTCCAATCTTCGTCTGAGTCACCAAAAGTCTGAGTATCCAACGTTTGGAAGACTCCATTCAATAATATATCATAAGTTAGTAATATTTGGCCGGTTGTCACTCTACCCGCATTACCGCCTACCAAGGTCAGAGCTATTACAGGGCTTTGAGAATCCTTGAAAGGTGGAACAAGACAGCTAAGTTCTCTATCAGACAATAAAATAGTCATAACAATTGTTTGGTTTTGCACAACACAGCGTGTCAGATAATCAAAGTCAAAACCCTGAACGGTAACCCAAGTAGCAGCATCGCTCTTTAAGATAAGGGGCTCCACACGATCCATCATCAGCATTCCACTTTGATTGCTCGATCGCAGATCAACCATGGTTTCGTTTTTAAGATTATCGAGCCGCGATCCACCGCCGGGAATTCCATTCGTAAGATTTGAATATTCATTCCAATCATGACAATCATCACCACCAATGTTGCATTGATAATGCATCTGTGCTGAAGAAAATAATGATACGAGATCAGTTGACAGGAATCCACCTTGTCGTTCGTGACTAATTGAGGCATCAAAATTTATAGACACTTGATCAGAAATTTGCTGAATTAATTTTGACCATTTTATTGCCTGCAAAGCAGACGTAGAACCATTACCGAGGATCGGGGACGGTGCTGAACTTTGAGACGCACTCATTAAATCATCCATCACAATCGAGTAGACCACATCGGAAGATATTGAGATGAATTCGTTCTCTCCTACTAACCTCACTTCGCATGTGCTGCATGGAACTCTCTTGGTAATAGCGCAATACGCTAACGAAGATGCATTGTCAACTGACACCAACGAGGCGGGAAAAAAGAGATTTTGCACCGAGCAGCTCCATCTTAGAGAAAGAAGCTCAGGGCCAGTCTCCCCAAGCTCAAACAATAGCAAATTATCCCCCAATCTGGAAGCATTGAGAAGTTTCACAGACGGCAAAATATCCACGAGAGCTGTAGCTAATTGTCGTTGTTGCGAAACGGACTGCAAGGTAACTTCCACCGTCCCAATTGTGGTTGGCTTAATCGAACATTGGATTTGTGTGGGAGAAAGCACCAAAGCATCAGAGAATTCTCCATCATATAAACAAAGCAAGCTGGTATCTACAGCAAACACTCCACCAAAGAAATTTACCACAACGGAGTTATTGACTACAGACCAATATGGCGATGTACCGGTCGAAATAGCTTCTGGAACGGCAATCAGGTGAGAAGTAAATAGAGTGGCTGACATTTGATAAAGAATTGAAAACTCCATTAGTGTTTCTTTCTCTATTGCAGGAATTGAAAGTGAGCACGCGAACAGGGCTATTGTATTGTTAAAGTCTGCGAGCGCCGCTTTCGATAATTGGCCTTGAGCCAAATTGCAGTATAAACTATCATAGTCCTCAAGGAGCAGACCATTGACCTCAATATTCAATAGAACGGTTGAGTTTGCGATAAAACGAGTTGGGTAGACTTGCATTATCATTGGCGGGTCTGTTATCTGCAGAATATTAGCTCCAGACAACGAATCATATTTCAAGTTTGGTCCCGTGACAAGGCTCACCGTGGAGAGTTGTTGAGAAAGCATAGATGGAGTCTGGCAGTAAACGGTATTGCTATCAAAAAGCGCCGTAGTTACATCGTGATCTCCATCTCCAAATAAACAACGAAGTGTATCTACCACAATCACTTCCGTAACACTGACATTGACTACAGTCCCTCCGACTGCGGAAAGTTGCCGCGGAGTTATGTCAACAATCAGTGGCATCTTCAATGCCAGAACTGTTCCTGCAAATAGCCTACATCCTCTGAAATCTAATTCGACATTCACAGTGGATGTGTTATCGAAGTAAGGAGTCTCACAAAGAGCCATTGTTTCGTTCACAACTCTTCCCTTTGTCACCTGTTCACCACCAAACACGCAATTGAGAGAAACATGAAGGGGTAAAGCTGCGCCAGCGATGGCAAGCCAATCTCCTCCCCTTGCGTTGATGATTAACTGATCAATACCTTCCAGGATTGGATTAATCACAGCAAATTGCAGACTGTTGCTCAATCCTGTATGCATTGCAATAAAAAACTCTCCTCTCATTGTAGCATTCATCGTGACCACGCATGTCAGTTTATCACCACTGGTCACAGTTGCAGGCCAAGAAGAATTTCCAAAATTACAAACATATTGTTGGTAATGAAGGATGCTAGAACCATCAATAAGAACGATTGTGCGTTCTCCGACTAAAATAACCTCAGGAGTTATTTTCTCAATGATTGGAGGATCTTGAGCTTGGTAGAAGCTCTGAGAACCTATGGAGCATCGCACATCATTCAAAAATACACTAACTTCCACCTTACCACGCGGAGCAGCAGTCGGCACTGCGAGGATAGTATAATTGTCAACGAAGATGCCGGGGCTTCGAGAAAAATCTCCAAACCTCACAATAATGTCCTCAGCGTTGTAAAAACCTTCCCCTTTAATCTGCACGGTGACATCCTCATCAGTCGCCAATAGCGGAGAGATGGAGTCGACACGGCAGGAGGGAAAAACCTTGAGGGCACCAGGGCCATAAACTTTCGTTTCGAGCATCTGTATGCCATACTCATAAGCGCCCGGAGAAATGAACGGAGGAAGAGTGCAGTCAATAGCTGTTTCGTTGACCACAAAAGCAGCAGAAAGTCCATCCCCAACAAAGCACCACACGCTTCCCGCAGAAGAGAAATGAGCTCCATAAATGAGGAAAGTTGGAGATATCTCCTGCAATTGAACAAGTCCATTCTTGACACCATAAACCACTGGTTGGGAAGCAAAAGAGATAGAAATGGATGTGTTTACGATCAGATCACCACACTGCAGACTGAATACCACAGCAACATTGGGCATCACGGCAAGTTGTGGAACGGGACATTGCAATTCGTTGTCATTCAGCACGGAGCCTTCCGACAAAAAGCCACCAAAGCTGCAGAACATGGTACAGTGGAGACTTGAAGAAAAGGGGAAAATGCCCGCAACATGCAATAAGCTTCCAGGTACCAAGGAGCCGGTGGGGAAGATTTGGTGCGCCACAGGAGTGGGCAGAGCAGTGTAAGGTAATCCTTCCAATAGAAATCCATCCACTGACAGGGAAACCAAATGAACACCTGCAATAGCGTTTGTAAAGAAGCAACGAACAGCAGATTGGTTTAATAATATTGCAGAGGATAGACGGTTGTCTATACTGCATAGAATGGTCTGATCAAACCCCAGAATCGCTTCCGACAATGTTATTGTCAAACCAGAGTCTCCTTGTGCCCATCCATAAGATGATGAAAGATATTGAAGCTTTGCAGGAGGAACGATTAGCACTGGTTCGTTCCACGACAGACATGACACTTCACCAAATGTTAAGCTCAAGAAAAGCTGTTGTCCACGCATACTTTGCGGAAACATGGGCTGTGGACAAATCAGCGATGATGAATTAATAAGCTTTGCAGAGACTTGCGAAGTGTTATAGTGACACGAAATAGGCATATTTGGAAAGTGCTCTCCAGAAACAAGCAGTCCTTCACGACTTCCTTCCCGAAGGAACGATGGCTTCAAAGCACTTATAAGCGGAGAAGGCAAATAATGGATTGGATAGGTTTGGGCAGGTAGGTCGTACAAAGAAGTTACCAGTTGAAATATCACCGTTCCTGTTGAAGAAGAGGGAGGAATATTACAGAACAATATGCTGTCGTTTGCCACGGAAGCAGCAACTTGAACATCTCCAAAACGGCAAAAGAGAGTAGAATTGATTGCAAAGAAACCCAATCCTTCTACAGTTAAGATTTGGTCGTTATTGAGGAACGAAAATGAGGGAGAGATTCTCGTGACTGCCAATGCATCGACCACTTGAAGAACCAGATCAGTGCCCACGGCTGAAGGAAGATTAGATTCTTGCCCCAGTATTTCCAGAGAATAATTTCCGGGAAGGAAAGGGGAGAAAGAGCAAAGAAGACAAGTGCTATTCACATAGACAGTCTCCAGATAAGTTCCATTCAGTCGACAAGAATAGTTCTGAGATGGAGAGAACCCATCACCGATCACCGTGATCTGAACGGCAGTCCACTGAGGCACTCGTCCAGGGTACATAGCATAAACAACAGGGAGAGGAAGGTAGTTGTAATGAAGATCATTGGCCGAGCCACCACTGTAGCCTTCGAAAGCAATTTGGAATGGAACGATTCCTGGTAATGAAGCTGATGGGGCGATGCATTCGAAGGAGGATTCGTCCAACCATTCAGCGCTAACTGATTGACTTCCGAAATAACAAGATGCGTTCAAAAAAGGGACGAAACCTACCCCTCGAATAACGACAACTTCTCCTCCAGTGACATAACCTTCAACAGGCAATATATTCATAACTAGTATGGGCTCTACATAACGCAGCAAGATCGAATCCACAGTGGAACTATGACCACCAAGGGAAAGCTTGAGAAATTCTTGCATCGGGAAAGGACGAATGGGAGTCATACAGACAGCAGTGGTAGCGTTAACGAAGATTGTAGAAGAAAGCCATCCGTCCTCCCCAAACATACAGGCTAACTCGAAGCTGGAATTTTGAAAAGCAAGTAACCCTGACGCAGAAATAGTAATGATCTGTTCTCTATTAATATCGAGAAGAGCTGGGGAAATACTAATACTTCCTGTGGAAGGCAGCACCTCGAACTGGAAAGAAGCAAGAGAATGGCCGTTAACAAAGAAATTTAACACCTCGAATTGAGATGAAGATTGAGTAATAATTCCTTCGCATGCTACTAGTTCGGAGGTTATCAATTTTGTCTGGCCAGCCAGTTGACCTATTGAACAAGAATATTGATCAGCCGCTAGAAATGGACCTCCGATAATTCTAAACGAGGTGAAAGTGTGTCGGACAACACTTGTGGGGTACACATCTTTCACAGCAACTGCGTCCACAAATTGGAAGGACTGGGCATTACTGCTATCCCCAGAGGTGAGGAGCATAAGACGGAACTCGACGGGAATTGCCGAGTACATTGGAGTGATGCATTGAACCATATTGCTTGATAGGAAAAGAGCCTCCATAGCTACGTCGCCAAAGATGCACAGTAAATCAGAAGTCATAGGAAAATTAAAACCTTCGACTTGAATAACTTCCCCGCCCCTAGCAGAGGCCCGACACGGCGATGGCTGTTTTATAATCATCGGAGAAGTGTATTCAAACTGAATGATCCTGGAGGACAAGAGTCGTTCAGAGGTTTGAAGAGAAAACTCCACCACGCCTACACCAGCAGCTGGTGGACTGACACATTCTACCTCTTGCTCACTCCTTACGATCGCCGAGGCTGGCATCTCCCCGAAAAAGCAAAGCAAAGAATATCCTTGCCCATCCGCCATGCGAAAACCGCTACCATATACAGTAATTCGCGTCCCTCCCAAGGCAGATCCCGCTGTCGGTAAAATATGCTCCACTACAGTGATTTCCAAATAATTCAAGGAGAGAGAAACATTCGGAACCAAGGCATTGCCGAATAGCAAATTCACCACTGCTGAGCCGGCAGCTGCTCGAGGGGGGAGGGTACAAGAAAGAGAAGAAGTAGAGAGAAGCAAAGCCGGGATCATGGATCCGTCGATTAAGCATTGTAAAGGACCTTGCGGTAGCGCGCTATTAAAGACAAGAGTGAGATCCTGCCCGCCAGAGACGAATGCTTGAGACGGAGAGTAACTAATTAGAAGCGGGAAAGAGTTGATTGTGATGTTGGAGGTAAAGAACACGCTGCCAGAAATGTCGAGCAGACGCAAAGTCTTAATACCTTGAGAAATATTTGACGGAATGGGGCAGAGCAAAGCGTAAGAGCTCTCCATGATAGCAATTGACTGTGAATCGTCGATCTCGCAAATAGTATTTACCAACTTGTCGACGTGAGGGGCAACAAGAGTTACTGTCTGACCAGCCAGCACAGGGACAGAATCCACAAGAAACGCCCAATCCTCAAGGGAAGCATCGCTGGTTACTTGACTAAAGTTATCAAACGTCAACGGCGTCCCCTGTGACTCATAGCCTCCAATTGAAATAGCCGAAACGCAATTATTGAGCAGGCGGCAAGTTTTCAATTTGCTCTGGTCAAAAAGTGCAGGACAAAACACATCGCCACTCGCAGTGATAAAGCTCGCATCAGTGCGTTGATTAAGAACAATACAAGAAACGTCTGTGAAGCTGTTGAGCATAGTTGTCGTCCAGCTACTTCTTAAGACGACATAAGTTGACCCATCGATATTTGAGTGGCTCAAAGAGGTATTTTCGACCAGTATACTGGGATATACAGGGAGAATGTAGCTTTCGGAGCATATATCCCGATCGCGTGCCACCACTGCAATCATCAATGATGTTTTATTGCTCGCTAAATCAAGCAATTGGCAGGAAATGGTATCCTCATTGACCAGAAAGGCGTTTACCACTGTCTCTTCATCAACAAGACATTGAGTGATAATGGAGGCTGATGCGGAACGCAATCGGATTGTCGAAGGGACGCCAGCAATAATGGCATTGGGAGTTATAGTCTCAATGACGGGGACAGCAACAACATGCAAAGAAAGATAACCCGTTTGAAAGTTCTGTCCACTGCGACGACCAACAATGCGCAACAAAACGGTGCTATCGACGGTCGAATCAGCATCAGTTGAAACGATGCATTGAACAATATTTGGAGCAGTTAACAGAGCAGCCGTAGTCACGTTTTGTAATTCGCAAAAGAGCTGTGAAGTCGAGTTGTCCGCTAGATCGGGAGCTATCTGGACATACTTAAAATGCGTCTTTCCAGGAAGGATGTATGATGAACTGAGCAAATTCACCCTCGAATAGTCATAAACAACAGAGAAAGTGTAATTCATGCTTTCACTTCGTAGCCACAAGATCTCGCTCATCGAAGGCGTCATTTCAGGACTACTTGCAAGATAAGTGCGAAGAGAAGCATTCACGGCTACACCGTTGCTCCCATCACTGTAACTGTAGTAGTAATCTGGGTTCAAATCTGACGTCCCTGCCAAGCCGATACCTTGAAGATGCCAACGAGGGTAGTCTGCCACATCTACGACAGGGAGAACGGGAGGCCTCATAACATCCAGGGAGATCAAACGAGTAATGTTTTGGTTCAGATTGTCGTTGTTGATCACCGTCAAGACAATAATTTCAGCGTGCAGCGTTTTGTTGCAGAAAGAGTAAGGAGTGTAGTTAACAGCAGCCAACGCGTCCACGACAAAGGGATAGAGACCTTGAAACGACACAAACGCTCCCGATGCGGTGCTATCATTTTGCTCGATTTGTAAATTATTCAACATGTCGGCTCCAATCGACAGAAGACCGCATGTTGTAGAAAACTGTACTGTGAAGTTCGATTGCTGTGAGTCAACATCATGCAAGACAATGGGACGAACTGGCACAACAATAGAGTCACTCCAGCCAGCTTGAATGAAGGTGGGCGTGGACAAAGTGAAGGGGTTATCCACGGCCTCGACGATAATCATCACACTTCGATTAGCTGTCAAAGCCGAGGAATAGCCGACATTCCCCTCATCCGAGAAGAAAATCTGCAAAGAATCCTCACCATTCCACAAAGGAAAAGGAGAATAAACCATCCCATTTAAAGCTGCATTAATGTTACCAACAGAATCTTGAATAAAGATTGACGACGAATTCGAGGAGAAGAATGGCTGATTGAAGAGTTGTAGTACGCCCCATGTGACTGTCAGATTGACTGAGACACGCATGCCAGGTTGCAGCTCCGCGTCAACATCACTAATCGAGATGGAGGAAATTCGCAAATCTTCACCTTCCAAGCCCACCAACTTGTCAGGCGCATCGATTCGTGGTTGAGCATTGGCAGAGCTGATAAAAGTCAGGAGCTTCTCCCCATGAAGAAAACCTCCATCTAAATTATTGAGAGTCATCCAAGAAACTCCATCAGATCGCCATTGCAATTCTACGTGATGGCGGCCAGCAGGCAAGATCAGAGCAAGCTGGCCAAAGAGATCACTCAATCTGCGTGACCCTGTAGTTTCCGCTCCTCCACGATATGAATAGCCAATTCCATCAACGACTAAACGGCACTGCAGCTGTGCGAGTGGTTGCCAGGCATTGGCATCGAGATTTGGATTGGCATGCTGACTTATAGGAAGAGCGTAACGAATCAGAACGGCGCTCTCTTTGAAGAGAAAGAGTTCCAGCGAACTATTACCAACAATACTCCACTGACCACCTTCTGAGGTGCGCAGCGCTACCCGACTGTCAAGCTCCTCTCCCGATGCGAACTTCTCCACAGTAACGATGAGGTTCCGTGCAGCAGCAAACCCATCCAAGAATGAGGGGTTGGATGCCCAGCCTCGAAAAACATTTCCAACCTTTTTCCATTCAATTAATACAGTGTGCTGCCCTGCGGTGAGCGGCAGTCGAAGATCGCCCCGAATAGAGCTAGCTTGTGGATTCCAAGAATTGCTTCCGAAAACCTCTCCACTTTCTGTGTAAGCTAAGCCATCCAAAACTAATCGCGTGTTCACATACTCCATATTTCGATCCATGATGAAAGAAAGAAGCTGAGGCTGTACTGAGAATGCATAGCTTATCGTCACGTTTCGATCTCTGAGCAGAGTGAAGGTCAACGGAGAAGTGAGAGGCTTCCACACTTGTGACACCGGGAGATAAACATCGCGTGTCTCCATCAAAGGAAAAACGGCATCGAAATCTGCTTCAGCTACTATTGAGAAGGCAGCGTTGACAGCTCCCGTGGCAATGCGCCATTCCTCGATCTGTTGGCCAACTTTCTTCCATTCTAAAGAAATTCTGTGGCCCGAAGCAGAGAGATCGATAGCTAAAATAGAAGAGAGTTTGGTGTATGAGGTGGCTTCTACCCCATAGTTGAGTGCATAGGCACTGCCGTGACGGAACGGCACGCCGTCGACCAGGCAGCGCACCTGCAAGGCGTCCCACTGCCCTTCTCGAGGGAGAGGGTTGCCATTTCTTCCCCTTAGGGCCTGAACAGTCATGTCGTAGGAAAGCACCACGGTGCGCTTCTCACTCAAGGAAATGTTAAGAGCACTGCCCGAGATACCCTGCCAAACGCCGTTCTCCACGATGGCACTGTCGAAGAGAAGACTACCACCCCAGAACATACCTACATAGACAAAAATATTTGCGAGAACAAAGGGTGAGAAGGAGAAAGGGTAGTGAGCACGAAGCACTGACCATGTTGCGCGAAGAATGGTACAGAGTCGCTCTGGGCAGTCCGCAAGAAGATCAACAACAAGCAAAAGACAACCCAAATAGATCTTCTCCCTATATTGATTAGATGACTTATGTTGTATATTTTTTCTTTCATTTATGATAAGCTATATTCGCTCTTTAGTTAGTACATACTAGTATCACATGAAAGTTATCACATGAGCTCTTGTTCGACTAATTTTATTGCGTGGGGATGCAGCTTTCCGAAACCGTTCTTTGGATAAGAGATGGCGGGGATAAAGTCGAAAAGTTGGAGTTTTGTTTGATCGTTTTGGTGTGATACACATTTGATTGTGCAATCCGTCCTGTGGGGGTGAGAGTTCCTTCGAGCCTCTCTTCATCTTCCTGACATCAAGTGAATAGTTCATTGCTGATGTTGAAGAGCCAATCTGCTTTGCCGCCAACTCCTGAGAGGCGGCCTCCGCTCGCCGATGGCCTCACTCTCTCCACTGCCAAGCCCACACCAGCTAAGCTACGCTCTCATCGCAAGCTTCCAGACACTCCCTCCAGCTCCAACCTCATCGAGCAGTGTCTGAACGACCTTGACGAGATCGTTAAGAATGGCTCGCCCACTTCTTCCGAAATCTTGTCCTTGCTTATAAATAAGCACAACTCAGATGAGATTGCAGCGGAGATGAAAGGGTCGCAAGAGGTGAACTTGGAGAGAGAGATTGTGGTCCCTCCGATCTCTTCCAGCAAGGTGATAATGAAGTGCGTCAGCGACCTGGATGACATGATCGCTCGGCGAAAGAAGGAGCTCAGCGACATTCATCGCTCTGGAGGCCAAAGATCCACTCAGCGCAAGAAAATGAGAAAGATTGGAGGGGACACGCCGGATGTAAGTGTATCCTATGCCTATTAGGCTAACATGTGGATTTTGCTGACGGCTTGTGTTGTAGGCTTCTGTGAGGCGGTTGCTGACTTTCGAGAACACTGCTGCTGTCCACATGCAGCCTGATGAGAAGCCTGCAGCTCTGCAGCAAGCCAACCTGCCTCCTCCTCTGCCTTCACCCCCCTCGCCTTTGCGTAGTCCAAACCAATCAAAGCAAAATGAAAATGGTGTCGTATCCGTGTCTCCCCTGCAGTCTGCGGGCTCCGATGGCGCCAACTCCACGGCTGTTGTCACAGTGACACAACCCTCTCTTCCCTCCACGCCTCCAGAAACCTACCATAGCACCCTTGATCGCGAAGCTATTACGGCAGATCATTTCTGGGCTGAGAACGATAGTGGCCAGGACCTCTTTGTCCCTTCTCCAGTTCATAGCTCGGATGGGACGGAGATCGAGTCTCCAGAGAAGTGGGAAGAAAGGCATCAAGTTTACAAAGCGCTTATCAGCCAGATCGAGAGTAGTTTGCGAGATCCTTCAACGACGCACGTCAGTGCGTCAATCCTTGATCCAGACCAGCAGGACGAGGAAGATGACGTGGACGATGGCACCAGCATGTCTAGCGAGGATATTTGCGCGCGTGTGATGCATGATGGAGATGTTAGCTATGATTTGCAGGCGAATGTCTACTATATATCTCCCGCAGGAGATGACAGGGGTGACTACGGTCAGGGAAAGGGAATTGCCGAGGCTGGGAATCGTCACGAAGAGTTTGACATTTCCCCGGACCCATACAATCAATTTCAAAAGGATCGCTTGGCAAGTATGGACGAAAATCATTATACCCCAGTCAGTCCTGATCGTGTTGAAAATGGTGAAAGGCAAGAGATTGAAGAGCAAGGTCCCTCAGACTTTGCCTCGCCTGAAGTGGAATATGGCGACATCTATGCATCACCTGACCGCTTTGCATACAGCCAAGAAGATGTTTCTGCCCTCGAGACGTCTTTGATGGGCTACTCTGGATTGCAGACTTCGCAAGGTTTGTTTGACAATGAGCAAGCAGCGCAGTTGCTCAAGTACAAGTTGAATCTCAAGAATGAAATCTTGAAAAGGTACGCATGTTTGAAACACATAAGTCTTCTGTCTGATCGTTTGACGAAGGTATTGAATGACTCTTATGCCTATCTAGTCAAGTGAATGCTATCGCTCACTGGCTGGAGACCGAGTATTTGGAGCGCAACAATCGATTCAAAACCCTGCTTGACGAGCAACAAAAGTGAGCTGTTACCTCGTCGTTTCTTATGATTACCCTGTATGATTGTGTGCTTTTGAAAGGATTCTTGGGCAGAAGATTATCTTGGAAGAGGAACTCACCAATGTCCAGGATGTACTACACCTTGTTCGCACCCAATCACAACTCAAATCAGCGCGTGTTCTGGACTTGGAAACTGAATTAACCGCGAATCGAGAAGTGATAGCCGCACGGACTGAAGAAGTTGAAGTTCTGAAAGGACAGTGTTTCATCTACGAAGAACGCATGGCAATGATCATGGAAGAGTTGGCAAGCTTTGAGCTGACGAAAGGGTTCCAACGAGATTGTCTCGTCGACACCATTCAGGTTGGTCGCAATTGTTTTATTTCCCATTGCACACGATTGAAGTAGATTTGGACAACACAGGAGTTGCGGCAGAAGGAAGCCGAGCTTCAAGACTTTTGCGGGCAATATGATCTTCTCGTGCGAGATTTCGATCAAGCCACGGCAGATCTCACCGAAGTCATCAACATTAGGTAATGTTTCAACATTGTGTTTGGGTGATTTTTGGCTCTCGTTTTATAAGTTGTCATTGATAGAGATGAGCTGAAGCATGCTCTTGATCAAGCTCAAGAGCAACTAGTCTCTTTGGAGGTAGAATGCATGGCCAGTCGCGAAGAGAATGTGGCGGTCAGGGGGGGACTGATGGCTTGCCAGAGTCAGCTGAAGAAGATGGCTTGCAAGGTGCTCTACACCCTCCTCTGACCCTCTCTAGCCTATTTGTGATTATTTGCTCTTCTTTTGTCCAGCTTTCCGAACGGAAGTCAGTGCGCACGGCTCCCAAGATCTGCTACCTTCCCTCGCCAGCAGTGCCCATTTCTCCCACATTGTGGCTTCTAATTGTAAGCAGCCGCATTCTTCTGCGGCTCCACCTTTGATGCTCATTACACCTTCTTTTCCTCCTAGATCTTGGGGCTGCAGTTAGTTCTCTGGTTTCTTCTACTGCTGGTAGCTGAGCTTTACATGAAGAGTCAAGAACAACACAGTCCCAACTTACACGGATTTAGTTTCTATTCTACTCGCATAACCTCCTGAGCTGTAATTTGACACCAGATCTTGAAAAAATGAAACTTAAGAATTCCTCAGTTTAGAACTAAAAGGTAGTTACCGACAAAAAACAATTCCGCGCAAAAGCACTCATCGCCTTGGATTTATGAATTTATAATTGCGATGCGCGGGATGTTATGGCAATTGGCAAAAGATTCGCTCCAAGAGAGTCTCGATCTCTCGACCTTTCGGTAACCAGTACACCTCTGAGGTGGCTGCGTAACAGCCGAATGCTCTACCGACTGAGCTATCAGAGCGCTGGTGGGACTTTGCAAAGCATATATTTTTACCAACATTTTAGTTTAGTTTTATGTGGTTGAAGTATGGTGGCCACGACATCAGTTAGCACTGTTCGTTTGGTTTTGAAAGCGGTAGTTGTATGGGAGTTATGTTATCTACAGCAGTTTAGTGAAAAGGACATATTGGAATGTGAGGAACATGGACGTTAGTATAACGAGAGTTGTTAGATAGGTAGCACGGTCTATGCCTGCGAGGTCCCGAGTGAATTGAGTCTCTAGCCGCTCCACGCGATCTCTCAATGCATCAACTTCGTCTTTGGTTATTTCTTCATCCTTGCTCACAGACACCGGCGAATGAATATTCGATGCTCTTTGAGATGCTGGGGTCGCGGTAACAACGCCCTTAAGAGGCGAAGGCGAAGACAGAGCTGGCACATCTTCATCTTCATCATCCACTGGATCTTCGAAGTAGGGAGGCTCCTCGCTCCAACCTGACCAATCGGTGTTGATCTTGCGCCTTGGAATGGCTCTCACCGCGTCCTGGTTCGATCCCTCAGCATGGGGACTCACTTGAGCGACAAAAGAGGGTGAAGGAGATTCCCATTCTTCTTCCTCCAAATCTGTTTCCAGGTCATCGAAGAGATGGGCATCGTTCTCCCAATCAGCCCACTCCCGGCGACCCTCTCCTCCTCCAGTTGTGCGTGGCGGATCCACCGTCTTCATGCAAGCGCCTCTGCACATGGTCCTCTGCCTTAGCCAAGAAGGTGAATGGACTTTGATTGTTAAGGCATTAGCGACAAAGATGAGTGACAGGCAATAGACTAAGCAATAGAAGCCGACCAGCAGCACCATCAGGAGGTAAAATATGGCAAAACTTGTGAGAACAAATCTTTTACCACTTTTGCCATTTCGAGGCCTCCAACCAAAATCATAAATCATCATGTCAGGTGCAAAGAGGCGCTCTCAGTATCGGAAGGGTGTCACTGCGCAGTATCTGCATGGCGGAACTGATTCCTCGGTCACTAGTTTGGATGAAGGCGAGACAATAGCTCGCGTCAAGTCGAATAACGGAGGAAACAGCTTTTCGGCTGAGCTGCCCGACGGCTCAGTCGTGCTGGCCAAACTTCCGAGCAAGTTCCATAAAGTCATTTGGGTAAAGCCAGGAGACCTGGTTATCTTGGATGGAATAGAGACGTGCGAAATCGTCAACATTCTGAGCAAAGAGACTGTCAAGGAGCTCTCGCGACTGAACAAACTTCCCGACGCTTTTCAACTGCAAGGGCGAGGGGAGAAGAAGAACTCTGGATATGACATGGAAGACATCATGCCCAGCATGGAAGATGAGGAGGAAGAAGAAGAGGAGGAGCAGGAGGTGGAAGTGTAAAGGATTAGACTAGTTCAAAATGTAAATAGAAAGCCAATCGCATCATCCAAGCCTAAACTAGTTCTACTTCTCAGGGGGGCGGTACCATCTTTGTCGAGCCAACGCCTCTTCTTCTCTTCGCAGTTGTAGCAAATGGGCCTTCTCAGCGACTCGCACAGGTCTGTCCTGGTGCAGCACTTCCTGCAGCCGCTGCGCTTCTTGGCGGCGCAAGTTGTCGTGCCCGCTCTGCCGCCGATTTTGTCGTTGGGAGTTCTCAACGAGCTTGTCCTGCATAGATTCCTGTAGTGCCTGGAGCTGCAGCGTCTCGATGACTTCCACACTCTTGCGATTTTCCTCCAACAGCTGCGCCGCCTGACGAACACGACGATACAGTTGCACCTCGTAGCCTTGGCGATCCTGTTCAGCGCGTATTTCAAGGTCGCGATGTGATCGATTCACATTGTTTTCACGGCGTTGCTTATGCAATTCTCGGTGAAGTCGCTCATTTTCCTTTTGTTGAGCCGAAAGCTCATACCAGCGGAGAAAGAATCCTCCTTCTTTGCTCTGTGACAGACAGCTTAACAATTAGAAGAAGAAAAAGAGGAACGAAGATTGCAGGGAACTGCAGTACCTTAAAATAGAGGTGCTCTGCATAGGGACGCAAACCGTCATGCCAAATGTGGGGCACGCGACGCTTGAGTTCGATCAAGAAGTCTTCCAGGCCAAGGCGATTGCTGTAGTAGAACACTCCCAGCTCTTCCCAAATCCTCTCGGCGTGGGAGTAGAAAGAGCCCACCGCATAGAGGAAGTCCAGAGCAGCCTGCAGAGAATAGCCGAACCCTTTGCTATTCTGTTCGGGATTGTTTTGATGACCCCAGCGATTTGGCAGCAGCGTCCACGGATTATTGGAGAGATCAACCTGAGGCACGGTCTCAAACACTTCGACAAACTCCACTGGAAGTGCTTGCAGTTGATTGCTGCAGGGAAAGAGAGTTAAGGGCTAAGAAGGAAAGGTTGACGACAAAGAGACTCACTTGCGCAAATTAAGTTCGTGCAGGAAAGCCATCGTGTTAATGTCTCGCGGCAGGAGAGTGAGGCTGTTGTTGGAAAGGTCCAGTTTCTCCAGCCAAACCATCTGCTGCAAATGGATTGGGAAGCGTTGGAAGTGATTCGAACTAATGGACAAAACCTTGAATTCAACAAACACGAAGGAACACCGGTGAGTCAATTACAGGCAGAACACAAAGGAATGGATGGTGAGTGGTGGATGGATGGATACCTTTAGTTTGGGCAAGTGGACGATGGATGGGGGCAGAACTCGGAGTTGGCAGCGATTAGCATTCAACGACACGAGCTGGAACAGAGAAGGACAAGCAAGTGAGATCACACAAATGGTGTCATATGAGCAGGGGGTAATCAGAAGAGAATCAAACCTCTTGGAAGCCAGCGATGCTGTCAGGAAGGGAGTCGACGAGGTTGTCGGAGATGTCTAACTCCTGCAGCGATCGAATCAGAGAGAGAGTGGGTGGGAGCACCCCGCTAATAGCATTGTGGCGCAGAGAGAGCTTAACGAGGCATCGACATGCGCCAAGCTCTGCAGGCAGCGAGGTCAGCTGATTGTACGCGAGATTGAGATCAATGAGCTGCTCGCACAGTCCCACTTCGATGGGCAGTGCTGACAATTTGTTCAGCGAGATGTCCAACGCGGTGAGACTGCGACACCCGCCAACATCTCCTGCGAGACTGTGCAGGTTGTTTTTGCGGAGGTTGAGGTACTTCACTTCCTGCACTTCCTCCAAGCATTGCTGCAGATGCAACAGCTCGTTGTTCTCCAGATTGACATATTCCAGCGCCCGTAGCTGCGAGAAGGAAGCAGGCAAAGCCGCGAGGAGGTTCGTGTTGACATCCAAGTAGAGCAAGTGCTGCAGCTGTCCAATTCCGTGGAAGAGGTAGCCGAGCTGGTTGGAGGAAAGGTCCAGATGGAGCAGAGAAACGAGGTTCTCGAGGTCTTCTGGCAACTCGCGCAGGAGGTTGCGCGACACATCGAGGTACTCTAATCGGTAAAGCTGTCCCAGAGAGGAGGGCAGCGCGGAGAGGTCGTTGCTGTGCAGGCTGAGGAACTTCAGCGCCTGGCAGCTTCCCAGCGCCTCGGGCAGCGCGCTGAGCTTGTTGTTCGCCAAATCCAATCGCTGCAGGTTCACTAGCTTCTGCATGTTCACGGGAAGTTCCTCCAGGCGGTTCTTGTCGATCTCGAGGATCTCCAGAGTTGTCATTTCGGCGAAGTCGGCTGGAAGGTGTCGAATGCGATTCTCCGAGAACTTGCACTTGCGCACTTCTGTGCAGTGGAAGAAGAACAAATCCTCCTTTGGCAGCGCCTCGAGAAGGTTGCGCGAGAAGTCCATGGCCACGACGTATGCGAGGCGCTGCTGCGCTGCGAGGCCGCGGAAGAGATCGCTCGGCACTTCTCTCAGCTGCCGCACGGAGAGGTCGATGCGGTCGAGGCCGAGGCGCTGCACCTCCTCGCTGCGGAGCTTTCGCTTCTCGGCGTTGGCCTGCGCGATCTCAGCGCGTTGCTTGGCGAGGTTCTCCTGCTGCTGGACGAGGAGTTTGTTGCGCAAGACTTTGTCTTCCACGCGCTTGCGACTGCGCTCCTCCTGTTCCTTCTTCAGCTGCAGGCGCTTCTCCAGCCCGCGCTGCGCCAAGAATCGATTCGCTTCGTGCTGCAGACGCTCTTTGCGAGCTTCCTTCTCGCGTCGACTTTCATCCCGTCGCCTTCGCTGGTCAGCTTTGAGGTCCAGCACGAATGCGTTCACCTTCTGCACGGCGTCGAGGTAGATCTGATCTGTCTGGAGCAGAGTGCGAAGAAGACGATCGCGGTCGCGACTCTCCGCGAAGAGCCCGCGCTCGCTTTGCAGTCCTCGCTTGGCCATTTCTCGCGGCACGTCGGCGATCTTCAGCCACGCCTTGCGGAAGCCGTCCAGCGAGAGCTGCACGCTGTCGATCTCCTTCTCCTTCACCTTTGCACCGAAGCAGAACGCTTGGCGCAAGAGAGCCTGCAAGTCGTCGTCCTCAGCACTCGCTCTCTCCAGCGCCGCGGCGGGATTGGCGCTTCCCTCAACAGTCTTGTTGGCTTTGGCATAGCCGAGCACTTCGACGGCCTCTCGAAAGGCGGCGAAGTCCAAGCCTTTGCGCTGTCCCACTCGCCGCCTCTCTCGCTCTGCAGCGCGCAATTGTTCCTCTGCTTTGCTCATGAGCGCAGCCCTCTGAGAAGACTTCGTCGTCGTCATCGTCTTGACGGGACTTCCTTCCTTGTCCTTCCCTCCCTCAGCACTGGCCGATGGCTGCTCGAGAGAAGGCTGAGCCAGGAGGTCGCTGGTGCAGGGCAAGTCTTTGAGAGCGTCGAAGACATCTCTCACGACGACCTCTTGAGCCAAAGGCTGCAACAGCGCTCGAGCCACGAGGAAGTTCTCGACCTCTTCGAGTCCGATGCGCCCCCTCGCGGCCACGTCCACGGCCTCGAAGAGTCGCTCGGCCTGCGTGCTCAGAGTGAAGAGGTCGAGCTGGTCCAGCGCGGAGAGCAACGCGGGCAGCGCGGCCTGACCCTCCGCGGGGCTTTGCATCGCCTGCCAGACGCGCCCAGCGAGCTCGCGATAGCCTCGCAAAGGCACTCGGCGAAGCAGAGGCTGGCTGCCCTTCTCTCGCGAGACAACCTGCGCGGCCGCCTCGCCGAGGTCCTCCAGAGCCAACGCCTGCAACGAGCGAATCCTTCGCGCGCGGCTCGACTGGAAGCGCACGAAGCCGAAGACGACGGGCTCGTCGCTCACAGGCTCGTCTTGCGGAAGCTTGACGACGACGAGTCCCTGGAAGGCGGACAGGTCGATCACGTCCATCAGGCTGGCCTCGTAATGCACAGGCCCGGCCAGAGAGCCAAAGACACCCTCCTGCTCCTCCTGCTCCTGCCCCTTCTGATGCTGATGCGCGATAAGAAGGCGCTGGCCTAGCTTGTGCACGTCGACCATGCGCTTCTTGGGCTTCTTGGTCGAGAGGTAGATGGCGAGTTTGGGTACCACCAGCGCATCACCGCCGTCAGACGCTTTCACAGCAGAAGGTCGCCCCTCCTCCTCATCCTCAGAGGAAGACTTGTCCGAGCCACTGTCGTCGTCGGCACTCTTAGGCGGCGGGCGAGGCTTGAGGACAATGTTCTGGAAGAAGGCTCTGGACCAGCCGCCCAGCTGCTTGACGTCCACGCGGCCCTCCACGATGAACTTCGTCTGCGGGTCGCCCTCCACGAAGTCTCCCCACAGCTGAGTGGTCCAGAGAGCTCCTGGCTGGCCATATCTATCGACGCATACCGTGGGCAGCATAGGGTTGATATCTCATCTGGCAGACTACTGCCACTGCCTACGCCTGCTGACCTGTGCTAGACTAGTCTAGTCTACTGTACTGTAAGACTAGTTCAGGCTATCTGACTTGACTGGGCTTCATCATCCCTCAAAGAAAAGAAACGGCTTTATAAACGAGTTTCCATTACACAAGACCGGGCCACAACTGGCTGGCCCAGGCATGGCTAGACCTTACAGTAGTCTAGTAGTCTGGACTAGAGTCTACTGTACAGTACTGTACAGGTTTCGGTTTCCCGGACCCAGGTTCGATTCGAATTGCATGCAAATCTATCCATCTATACTATATAGGTGTTGTTGTTGTATGAAATGTATATAGGGAAATGGAATTCACCTTGTCTGAGTTTATGAGTTCTGCAAAACTGAATGATCTTCAGCGCTGTCAGCTGGGAGCTTACATCCAAAAAT
>VKHL01000227.1:0-33632 GCA_015146655.1 Ochromonas danica
TCAACTCAGTCACAGAACAGTAAAAAGAAGAGAGAAGGTGGAATAAGAGGAGATGATGGGGTGCGCCTATTTCTTTGAGCGACCGCCCGTCCCGCGCAATGGTTTCGCACTCAGTTTGGAAGATAAAATAATAATATCTGCAACTGAGAGTGAGGATCCTCTGTCCTCATCTCTCCCATCCCATCCTCCTCTTTGCTGCTTATTTAATCCTTAGAGAATCATGGCTGCTAGTCGTCAAACTCGTTTGCGATCAGATAGGTACAATGCTAATGTAACGAAGAGAGGCAAGGTTGCTGCCTTGGAGCAAGAGGTGAGGCATACATACTCTACTCTACTCTACGAGGGAAATTCCCTTCATGTCCCCACCATGTGCTTTAAGCTAACTCTTGTACTGTGATCTCTATTTTGTTTGTTCCTATCGCTCTGCTTCGCTGGCTTGGCGTAGAAAAAGGAAAACAAGGAGAAGTCCATGGTCTCTCCGCTGCTCATCGGCTTCTTATTCTTCGTCTTAGTGGGCAGCTCCGTCTTTCAGATGATTCGCATGGCTCAGTCTGGCCCCATCTTCTAAATACCCTCTCGTCTCGTCCCTCATGTTGTACAATAACCCAATCCACCATCCCGTCCGCCAGAGACTTGCCTGCCTCGTGACTGTCTGTCTTCTGTGGTCTGTCCAATGCCTTGGCTGTGGTCTATCTTATCCTCTGCAATGCAGTGGTCGGGAGTTGATCTCGACTCTTTGTTATTTTAGTGACTTTAACTGCCTCGCCTTCCTTCTTTCTCTCAGGAAAGAAGGAGACGAGGTGACAGCTGCTGTGGATGATTTAAACCAAAGAAACACTTGAGCAGAACAAATCAAAAGAGATCGTCACTTGATGTGGTCACTTTTTCTATTTAGAGATGGTCATCGCGGTTGCTTTGATAAAAGGTCTTGGAGGGTGCGAGTGAGTTCGTCCATTCGTCGCTCCAAAGCCTCCCTGCGGCTTCTCTCCTCGTCGAGTTCGCGACGCACTTGGCGCATCTCCTCCTCATGTTGGACGTGCAACTCCTTAACTGCTTCCGCCACAACTACACATGCTCGACTGTATTGAACACCGAGATAGGCACTACCTTTCTCATCTGAAGGGATGGGAAGGACAGAGGCGGGGAGAGGTGCGACAAGTTGGGGCAACACATTTTGAACATCTTGTGCAATCCAACCGATTGAAACTTCTTCTCCAGATCCCTCCTTGTTGATAGTGGAATTGCTCTCCTTCATGCGATATGTGACTGCCTGTAAGTGAGAGAGCAAGTCTAAAGCGCCATGAAGAGGCTTGATGTCAGTCTTGAGGCGACGATCAGACGAGTCCACGTATGGCCCCGAGCCCACAACACTCCCTCGCACAGTGATGCTACCTCCGAAAATACTGTCGCCTTTCACCTCGCTATTAGCCCACACACAAATTAAGGGGTTACAGGAGAAGAGTTGACAGGCAATCGCAGCTTACCTCATGCCCTGCACCAAAAGAGTATCTGTGGTTATGCTCATGCTCTCCTTCAAAACTGCTTTGTGAAGCTCCGGCTGGTGCAAAGAAGCTTGATCAATGATAATGCGGCTGGAGGCAGTGTGAGGAGCAAGATGGGCAAGATGAAGAGTGTCGGTCTGCACGTCGAGGAAGACTGAGTGTTCTCCCACAGAGACCTCGCCACTGTTCCGGTCGCGAATCAACACGTTTCCTCGTGCTGAGGAAGACGAAGCAGAAGATGTGGATGGCATCAAATAGAGATTCTCAGCTTGCACAGCAGAGGAAACGAGGCGATCAGTAGCCTGCAACTGTTGAGCGCGCAGACTCTGCACCGCTACGACCAGACCGTTGGTCACATCTCCAGCCTGTGATCCACCCAGAAGAACCACATCACCTTGAGGGGAGACACCAAGAAGACCACCTTCACCACCTTGATGAGAAGAGGCGAAATCGAGTACAAGCCGTTCCTTCACTCTCAACCGCCCCACATGCCCAGCTTCAGCAACATCCACCTTGCCTGAGGTCGCCAGACCTAACAGAGGTTGGTAGTCATCATGATGCTTGCTGACCGAAGTGAGGTAGAGATTGGATGTGGTCAAAGAAGAGGCAGTAAGATGGAAGTCCTGAAAGGATATCTTCTGAGCAGCAAGATCAACACCACTGCCTGGAAGAGCGCTCAACTCGCCAGTTCTCCCATCGAATGCCACCAAGCCAAGCTGACTTTTGCCAAGATTGTGCTGTTCAGGACGAAGCAATTCCACGAGACGGAGGCCTCTAGTGTAAAGGTCAACTACAGGATAGTCTGCTCCAGTCAGAAGGCTCGTCTTCGAGGTGGAAAGGTCAATGGAGATATTGGAGAGGGTAATGCCCCGCATATCCACTGAAGAGCCACGTCTCGCACTCTCAACTTTGGGAAGACTTGATAAGATCGACTCCCAAACGGCTTCGACAGAAACCACCTCCACATTGCCTCCAGCGCTTCCATCCCCTGCATCACTTACTGCCAGCAGCTTTGCAGGATGGGCACCACGCGTCGTCGTCGTAGAGTCAGACAGCATTCGCAGACGACGCACTTCTAAACTATCAATATCACTCAATCTCCCACCTTGTAGGAAAGCATTGCTAATCGTCTCTCCATGCGCATCCAAAGGTCCAGCAAGATGGCCAATGGCTGCCTCGCGAGCATGGAATACTTGGCGGTGAAAGACAGTGGAGAAGTTCTTGGCGTCTCCATCGATACTCGATGTGTACAGTAAAGTCTGTAAGGAAAAGTCCTGTGCGCTTGGTGAAACTACTTCTCCGGTCAACGGGTGCATAAAGAGAAGCGGGAAAGAGCGCTTGATTTCATTGTGTCGCTCTCGAGGAACAGGTGCATGAGGAGGGAGAGGTTGATAGATTGGCAAGTCCGCGGCAACGCTAACGTCAGAATTGACATTTTCACCCGCATTGACAGTTTGCCTGAAGTCCTCTTTCAACGCCTGCAGAAGCGTTCCTTGTTTTTGTACTTCTCCCTCCGACACCGAGAGATGGAGATGATCGATTTCTGCCTGCTTGACAGCTTTAAGGTCTCCACCATAGAATACACCGTCATGTAGCTTATGGCCATGAAGGAAAAGATCGCTGTAGAGATTAGTGAGCGTCACGTCAACCTTGCCATCCCCGAGGTCAATCATTTGCAATGCATTAGATACTTGCAAGACACCCTGACGATTAACGTAGGCCACGCCACCCTCAAAGTTCGTGGAGGAAGGAGAGGAGGAGGAGCGCAGTGCAGCTGGAGTCGAGAAGGTTAAAGAGGAAGTAGTCACGGATATCGCACCGATCTTCGCTTCGGATAGAATTGCATGGCTTATCTCATGCCCTTTAGCATCAAGAGAACCAGCCAGTCGGAGGGTCTTCAGCGCTGGGGCAGTCAACACTCCTGCGCAATACAAACAACATGTGAGACAATGAAAAACTAACACAATGGAAGAGCGGAAAGAAAGACTAACCTTTCACGTAAGTCAATCGATCGCTATCACATGAGAGTCGCCTATGTCGATCCACGTAGACTATGTGTCCAGGGGTTAAAGAGCGACTTACAAACTTCTCCGCGGCTAGGCTATAATTGCCAATGTCCAAGTCATTCATTGCTGTCAGCTTTTTAATGCTGAGCAGTTCTTGTGCACGATTCTGCATTGCTTGGAGGTCAGTCCATTGTCCAGGTCCTTCATAAACCAAGAGCAAGAGACTCTCAGGTGGCAGGTTAACTCCTCCCCGTGTGTTATTGCTGTGTGCATTATGAATGAAGAGCAGACGCCCTTTCTTTGACCCAGGGGCAAATTCAAGAAGAATCTCATCGGAGGAGGCTGGTAGAGCAGGAATAACCACATAAATCGAGTCCAAGGGAACAGTGACCTTATACACTTGACTGGCGGAGTCCAAGACTGCTTCTAACTCATGTGGAGGGAAGGCAATCCCCTTTTCAACACTCAATCCACCATTAGCTGAGAGTGGACCATCAAAATATCCTCCTCCACGGCTGTGGATAGTACCAGAACCAGTGAGGCGGAAAATAGGATTCCGGTCTTCTATCCCTTTTCTTTCCTCAGAGATGGAGATGTGATTGTAAGTATCCGGGAAGCTCATGCTGGCGGGAACGCTGAGATCGATCAAGTTACCTACATATGAACGATTGTGCAAAGAAACCGCCACACCTGCTTGAATGAGACTACTCTCTGGTATAGAAGCTTCCAAACCAGCTGCATGGAAGTGAGAAGATGTCATGTTCAGAGATCCCGAGGCGACAGTCAGTCCTCCTTTCACTGTCAGACCCCCAGCTTCGATTTGGACTCCACCTGCCATCACTTCAATTCCTCCTGTTAGTAGTTTAAGCCCCGCAACAGTCATTTCTCCTGCTCCATCAATATCCAATACCTTGCGGCCTTCCACCGTGCCTGTGAGAAGTTTCTTCTTCTCAGTGGACGAGGAAAGTGCCAGCAGAGCCTCACTAATGCTGTCATCTCCTGAAGCATGGATGCGAATGGACTCAGGTGTGATCTCTACTCTTCCCTTAGCCTTGGCGGCATGCAGCACGTTATCAGGACCAACTGTGAGACCACTGGAAGTATGTAAAGCACCATGAACAGTGAGCTTGTCCTTCACGGTCGCGGCCAGCATGCTGACTGCTCCTTGGGCCACGCAGAAACTACCGTTATCTGCCCGCAGGGAGCCTCGAGTAGTGAGATGACCATCCTCATCGACAGAGAAAGTGGGCGAAGAGGCAGCAGAAGATCGCGCATAGAAGTGGTACTTCTTCTCCACTGCCGCCAAGGCCTTTGAGCTGCCAGATAGCGTACTATCCCCTCCTGGGGAAAGAATGCTGATAACCTGGATACATTACAGCATGAGCATTGTTGATTTGAGCGATGGTTATCTATTCTCTAACGTACATTGGCAGTGGTAGTCCACAATGCGGTGGTATTTGTTGTCCCTTCTTTGACATTCGTGCTTTCACCTCCAAGCCTCAAACCTCCTCGAAGAAGCTCTAAGGGACCACGATGAGTCAGCAGACGATCTCCACGCAACGTGGTCACTGGCTGACGATTGAGCTCCACTTGCCAGAGATTAAATGTTGAATCTTCCTCACGTTGCAAGGAGAGGCGTTGTAAGGTGCCCGTGAAGAATGGACCATCATGCTTCACTGTATCAATATCCTAAGCGATCATACATGTCACACAGTGAGACAGGGACGGGGTTAGTGAGCAAGTGACAGTGGCTAACCTCATCATCTCGTGTGTCATCACAAGCTGGTCCACGGAAGCCTCTCTCACAGTTACAATTGCCTGTTATTCGATTACACTGACCATGGAAAGAGCATTCTCCATAGAGTGGTAGATCAGTAGTCTCCACATCCTCGAAGTCGCAGCCCACACCACTGGCTTCGAATTCATTCACTTTGGATGTGTTGCAAGCAAAGAGGTCGATGGAAGGATTTCCATTATGGTATAGGATATTGTTCATGTGTGTTCGCGTAGGATAGCGTAGTAGACGAATCAGATAGCTTCCTGTGTTAAGCAGGCTGTCATAGCTTTCCCGTGTACACTCGACCTCTGCGATAGATCGCAGGCCAGAGAGCAGGTAGGTACAGCTCGCACTCGTCAGTGCCGCAGCATTGGCATTGAGTAAAGCCGAGGCCCCAGCGATGGTGACCTCGAGGCTACCCTGCAGGCTGCCAGTCAAGGCGGAAGTGCGCAGCCGCACTGCGCGGCGGTGACTGTTACCCTCTATGGCCACAGGACGCACTGGGTCATAGCCAGAGGGACAGATACCTATTGTGAAAAATATTCAGTTTAAGAGATGTGAAAAGAGAAGATGATAGGTTAGATGGTGGGAGAGTTTATTATTTCAGTTTCTTGGAAATTGAAATTGTGAAAGATACGGTGGTTGGTAACTTACGCTGTAAGCAGTCATCTCCTGTGTAGCCCATGTCACAGTAACAATACCCTCCAGTTTCATCCGACACACATAGACCTTTCTGATTACACCAATTAGGACATCTACACAACAAGTTCAAGACAGACACAGACAGACAGACACGTTACATCGTCAACTTATGGAGATAGATATAGACATGACTGACCTAGCATCAATTTTGAGAGAGAAAAGGGATAAGAACAAGAAGAATAAGACCCTCATAAGTGATGAGGAGAAGAAAGGATTGTCAAATATCGTTCAGTTCGATTTGGATGAGTTTCATTTCCAAGCCTTTCCAGAAACCCAAATCTAGACATCTAGCTGTTCTATAACTTAAGAAGGAATGGCTGTAGTAGTGAGTGGAAAGGTCTGGAAGAATTGCTATCACAACTAATTGGTCCTTAACTAACCCAACAGAGGGGAGGAACTGACCCATTACCAACATTCTTAATTCTAGTATAACCATATAATTAATTGCTTTTCATTTCCTTCCATGGCGACAATTCCTCAGGCCAAGGAAGAAGGAGATCGTCACTATCGCTTAGGAAACTATCAGAGAGCTGTGGAGTGCTACTCACAGGCGATTGCCACACTGACTCAGCGAGAAGGAGAAGGAGCAGCGGGGGACAGTGTGCTCTACGTCTGCTACTCCAACCGCTGCGCCTGCTTCCTACAGCTGGACCGCTGCGAGGAGGCGCTCTATGACGCGCAGCAGTGCATCGCCTTGAAGTCAGACTGGCCCAAGGGATACCTTCGCCTTGCTAGCAGCTATCGCGGCCTGCAGCGCGAGGACGACGCCATGGCCGCCTACCAGCAAGTCCTCACCCTCGACCCCAACAATGCCGAGGCACGCAGAGGACTGGCTCACCTCCGCCAGGGAGGAGGAGGAGGAGGTAATGGCGGTAATAGAGCAGCAGCAGCAGGAGGGGGAGGAGATGGGTACCGCCCCGCAGGCTCCTTTGCCACCTCCTTGCTCCACTCTGTCCAGCAGGCCTGGGCCGCCATTCCATGGAATCGCCTTACCTCCTCCGCGAAGGAGATGTGGAATAGTCTCTACCGCTCGCTTTGGTCCTTCTGGGTCTCTCTAGACATGCAGACACGACAGATCGTGCAGGTAGTGGGAGGTCTGGTGCTGGTCTACTACCTGCTCTCATGCTTCTCCCTCTCCTACGACTACTACTATGACGACCCCTACTACTCCTCCTACTCCTACTATGGAGGAGGAGGAGGAGGGCTGTCATGGACTACCTGGGCTCTGGTCATGTTCGCAGCCTACAAGCTACCCCCGCTCTTCCCCGACCAATTGGGGCAGTACGCACGGCCTTTCTTCGGAATGAACTGGACGACTTTCATGTGGCTGCTCAACCTCTTAACACAGCAGCGCAGGCCCATGCCGAGGAGGGGATTCTATGGGGCGAGGCCAGCCTTCCCCTTCAGTCGATATTAGGCACAGGGTGGCCTAGATCTGCTATTGTATGGGTATAGTGGTCATAATAGGGTATCCTATAGCATAGCCTATCCGTGGTTTGTGTTCAGACATGCTGTGGGAGGGTGAGTAGCTACTGTAGCTAGACTAGCTGTAGCTGTGCTGTACTGTAGGTATGATTGATTTCTCTCTTCTGTGTGTGTGTGTGTCTTCTTCTTGTAAGTACTGTTGTTGTTAAGTTATTATCACTCTACTAGACTATCCTATCTGGTTGCTCTTTATTGTGCTTACTTAGTTAGTCTTCCATACAGTCTAGCTACTGTGACTTAATACTGTAGTGTATGAACTTACACCCCACGCACTGTAATAACTCGATGGTTCTAGACCAAGGCTAGATAGCTAGATCTAGATCTAGATCTCTCTGCCAGCAGCAGTCAACAGTGAAGTTGATGGTTCGAGAGAGGAAGAGAGGCCTGGGCCTGGGCTCGACAGAGGAACATGCGCGATACCTCATCATTGGCGGTGGAATAGCTGGTGTCTGCTGTGCACAAGAGCTCTGCCGCCTGCTGCCTGAAGAGCGTAGCATACACCTCGTCTCCTCCTCCTCTGTCCTCCTACAGGTATACCCCCCCTCCTCCTCCTCCTCCTCCATCAGAGAAGCAGTGTCAGTGAGTGATGGCAATGTGTTGTCTGTGGTCTAGACTGCCAGTGTGCACCGCTCGTCGCAGTTCCTAGAGGAGGTGGTGGTCTGTGAGAGGACAGCGGAGGACTTCCAGGCACAGCTGCCACACGTCACACTCACTATCGACACTGTGCACTACCTCGACGTGCAGGCTAAGAGAGTCACTCTGTCTAGTAAGTCATCCCCTCCTCCTCCTCCCATGCAGTCAGTTATCACTGTGTGTGTGTGTGTGTGTGTGTGTGTGTGTGTGTGTGTGTGTGTGTGTATCTGTGTGTGTACATGTGTGTGTGTGCGTGTGTACATGTGTGTGTGTGTGTGTGTGTGTGTCTGTATGGTATGTGTGTGTGTGTGTGTGTCTGTATGGTATGTATGTATGTATGTATGTGTGTGTGTGTGTGTGTGTGTGTGTGTGTTAGATGGAGGAGTGATTACCTTCGACACAGTCTGTCTCTGTGCTGGTGTCCAGCCTAAACTCATCGCCCACCACCCACTCATAGTGGGCCTGCGTGACTTGTCCAGTGTGCAGGTGTTGAAGTCCAGGCTAGAGGTAGCCAAGCGTGTGGCAGTCATTGGCAACGGAGGTATCGCCTTGGAAGTCATCCACGAGTTAGCAGCGTGGGACTTGGTCTGGATCCTTCGTGAAGACTATGTAGGCAGTGCCTTCTTCGATGCCACTGTGTCAGACTTCATTCTACCCGTGCTTGCTAGTCGAGGCACCACTACCTCTACCTCTACCTCTACTGCCAGCACTACCTCTTTCTCTACCTCGCTGCCCATCCCCCCTGCTACTACCGCCACCTCTCATACCCCCTCTTCCTCCTCCTCCTCCTCCTCCTCTACACAATATGGATATGGTTTGGGGCCTGAGTGGGCGATCAGGTCAGGCT
This sequence comes from Ochromonas danica, assembly GCA_015146655.1. Classification (NCBI taxonomy): domain Eukaryota; class Chrysophyceae; order Chromulinales; family Chromulinaceae; genus Ochromonas; species Ochromonas danica. The sequence continues at coordinate 8,953 of VKHL01000227.1, forward strand.
TTGCACAAGAACTACCTCGTCTGAGGACAGAGCGCCAGGGCCTGCACCAAGGCCAGGGCCTAGGCCATGGCCTGCTAGCTGGCAGTCTGCGCCTTTGCTTCAACCAGGAAGTGGTCGCCTACAGCACAGACCAGGGCAAGGCCTGGCAGCTGCTCACACCCTCTGCAGCCTCTCTGCTACCCTCCATCGCCATTGACAGCATCACAGAGCAGGAGAGGTACATGGCCCTGTGGCTATTGACTAGTGAGGGAAAGGTAAGCCACCACCTCCTCGCACCTCCTCGTTAGTCCTTCAGTTAGTGACATGGTATGGTATGATGATTGGATGACTAGATCGAAGCTGTTGACTTCGCTATCAGTGCTACAGGAGTACAACCAGACCTTTCCTTCCTCTACCCTCCCTCCTCCTCCTCCTCTACTTCCTCATCAAGGGTAGAGGGACAGGTAGGTCTAGTACAAGGTCTAGCACTTGATGAAGAAGGCTATCTCCTGGTGACCAACAGCGAAGCAGAGCAGAGCATGCAGACCTCTGTACCCTTTGTCTTCGCCGCGGGGGACTGCTGCGCCTATCGCGCACCGAAGGAGTTACCCTTCTTCCAGATGCGCCTGTGGACACAAGCACGTCTCATGGGCATGCTGGCAGCTCAGAGTATCTGCCATGTCCAGCAGGACTATGGACTGACCATGCACTTGGAGCTATTCGCACACATCACACGGTTCTTCGGACACAAGGTAGTCTTGCTCGGTCGATACAACGCACAGGGATTGGGTAGTGAGCAGGAGAGAGCTGTGCGCACAGTTATCATCCCTCCACACAGCCAGCCTCTCGCTCCTTCCTCCTCCTCCTCTCTTACCATGCAGGAGGAGGAGGAGGAGGAGCAGGTAGTCTCAGTGCTACTACCTATGTCTAACCACAACTGTGACATTGAAGTGTTGGTGCGGATCACACCTCTGCAGGAAGTGGTAAAGCTGGTATTGTATCGTGGACGACTAGTGGGAGCATTGCTGATCGGGTCGACGGAGCTGGAGGAGGTGATGGAGAACCTCATCCTCAACGAGATAGACCTGCACGCTCTCAATGTAGACCTCCTCAACCCTGACCTTGACATCGCTGACTACTTCGATTGAGAGAGGGGGTGTTAGTTTGTACCTCTACTGTATGTTGAACTTTAATCTCTTTAACATGTCAAGCAGCACTACTACCACTACCACACCATTAGCTACCACACACTTTGCTCCTCCTCCTCCTCCTTCTCTATGACACGACAGGCTCTGGAGATGATGCTTTGCGGAAGCAGTAGATTGGCTCAGTCTCGTAGAGCTCGCAGCTCACGATCTCCCAGACCAAACCTCTTCGACTGGCTTGCTCTAAGACACGATCCACAGGCACATTTCGACGAGCATAGGCTAAGAGGAACACACCCGCATCTACCCCAACACAACACAACACAGTGATAACACAGTGGCAACAACACATTCCCTCATACAGTATGATAACCTACACTATACAGTATAGAGTACACTATAGTATGGTATACACTACACTACAGTGCAATACAGTATAGAGTACATTATGGTATACAGTATACACTACAGTGCAATACAGTATAGAGTACATTATGGTATACAGTATACACTACAGTGCAATACAGTATAGAGTACATTATGGTATACAGTATACACTACAGTGCAATACAGTATAGAGTACATTATGGTATACAGTATACACTACAGTGCAATACAGTATAGAGTACATTATGGTATACAGTATACACTACAGTGCAATACAGTATAGAGTACATTATGGTATACAGTATACACTACAGTGCAATACAGTATAGAGTACATTATGGTATACAGTATACACTACAGTGCAATACAGTATGGTATACACTATAGCACAGTATAGAGTACATTATGGTATACAGTATACACTACAGTATGATAACCTACACTATACAGTATAGTACACTATAGTATGGTATACACTACAGTACAGTATAGAGTACATTATGGTATACAGTATACACTACAGTGCAATACAGTATGGTATACACTATAGTACAATGCAGTATGGTATAAACTACAGTACAATATAGAGTACAGTATACAGTACAGTATAGAGTACATTATCGTAAACAGTATCCCTCCAAACCCCCATGTACACAAAGTAAAGATGATGATGATAGCACTTACCATTCAAGATAGCCTGGACAGTATCCAATAACGGCTCAATTTGATCATCTTCATAGATGACATCAGCTGCAATGATGACGTCAAAATGATGATCCGCATCCGAGGCAAAGTCTTCATGTTCTCCCCATAGCAAATAGGCTGTGTCGAAGGTGCAGTCATTGGCAATCTGGTTCTCAATGAGCAAGGTGAGGGTGTCTTCGTCACCATCTGTGGCAACCAAAGACTTGCAGACGTTGAGTTTGTCTACGAGAATGGAGACCAAGCCCAGCCCTGCGCCTAACTCACACACTGTCTTGTTGGTGAAGATCTCAGGATGGTCTATGATGTATTGGCTTAAATGCTCTGCAGCACGCCAACTATCCATCATCATCACCACCACCAATGAGAATCATGACACCACCAGCACCACCAGCAGCAGCAGCAGCACAGGGAACGAATACCAATGATCGTACAATGAGTGTATAGTCAGTCATCAGTTAGTGATGAGGAGGCAGTGTAAGGTATGACTTACATGGTGAGTCCTGTGCTCTGTAACGTCTGACCTAACTCTCGCTTCACTCCTTTAGCATCAAAAGTCACTCTTCGACTGCCATCTTTGGAGGTGTAGTCGATGTGGAAGATCTCCTCTCGATCTTGAACTTGGAAGTGTCTCTGAACAGACTTCAACAACGTGCGAGTGTTCTCAAGGTCACCACCATTGTTAGTCTGGTCTGCCTGACCTTCTTCTCCTTCTTCTTCATCATCTGCCTGGTCCACAATCGCCACGCCAGACTGTAAAGCAAATTCTCGTAATGCTTTGATAGTCTCCGCACTTAATCCAGAGAAGACATCATCAGAAGAGAACTCTTTACTCTTCTTGATCTCTTCCTTCTCTGTGGGAGCTTTCTTAGGAGACTGCTTGCCTTCTTTCTTCATCTTTTGTTTTGCTCTCATCCATGGAAGAAGAAAAACCAGCTGGACAAAATGGTAAAACCAAAAGTGGTAAAATATGTCAAAATAGCGCAAAGAGGGTGTATATTATGTCTATGCGGGGGAAGGCCAGAAGAAGAAGCGAAGAATTTGCTATGAGGTCTCCCAAGAGAAGTGGACGAGTGGCGATCTTGCCAAGAAGATGGAGAGAGGATGTGATAGATAGGATAGGATAGATATTGACAAGTCATTGAATCAAATAGGACCAAGGAGTCAGATATCAAGATGGCTGCAACAGGGTCTTCTTCTATTGCCAAGAGACAGCCAGAGAGGGGAAGTGATGGAAGTGACAGAGGTGATGTGGTTAGTGTGACTGTCATTGGCAGTGAGAGAGAAGGAAGTGGAGGTGTTGACCAGTGGGCAGCTGCCTGCAAAGAGTTCTTCTCCTACTTCTTCTTCTTCTCTCTCATTGACGACAACTGTGACGATACTGACACACACAGTCAAAGTCACAGTCACACTACTGCTACTGCCTCTACCAGGTCTGCTTCCCCTTCACAAGGCACCAAGCTGTCTTCTCTCTTGCTAGACAGTGTGTTGGCAGAGCATTCCTTCTAACCCACACACCACACACAGTCTACTACCTGTACAGCATACAGCATAGGCTATCTACTGTACTATACTAGTCTAGTCCATTGTGGTCTATACTGTACAGTACACAGTCTACGCTGTAGTCTACTGTAGGCTGTACGTACATACTTACACAGCACTATGATGCTACCATGATGATGTCATCACTACATAGTACAGTAGTGTAGTGTTTGTTGTTATTATTGGCTATTATTCATGTTATTGATAATGTTATTGTTCTCAATCATTGGCTATACAATATGCAGCTTGTCCTTCTTCTTGTGTGACCAGTTTGATGATTCTCATAGCCTGATGAGAGTATCTGATATGCGGTACTGTAACTTCATATTTAAGCTTCATGACTATTTCAACAAACCTTTTCTTCTCACTCTAATGGCATGATACGGGATACTACAGTAGTCAACCAATACATAGACTACTGTAGACTAACTCATGTTATGTGTTAACGTTAGTTGCCATCAAATTTGTTTTGCAACAGTCATCAATCATCGTCGATCAATCGTATCTCTCCCCCTTGAGGAGGTGAGAGAAGAGTAGCAAGCAGAAGACACAAGATAGAGTCACTCTGTCTTCTACTAGACACTACAGTAGACACCTCCTCATCTCCTCCTCAAGCACTACTTCCTCCTTCCTTCCTTCCCTAAGATTATTTCGAGCAGCAGCAACAACAACAACAACGCAGTAGTCTTTGCCAAGCAAGGTAGTCTACTACCCACAAGCAGAGAAGACTCAGCACCACACAGCACATAGCACACATCAGACAACAATCAAGTCCATAAGAACTGCAAATAAGTATACTATTGTAACTAACAAAACTAATGATAGTTCCTCCACATAAGGGTTTGACTATGTATGATTGGTTTGACACAGAGAGACGAGGTGAATCAATCATATCACACATATCATTCTCTCTGTCTTGTCTAGCAGTCATTATGCTCTTTGGTTTCAACATACAAGAACAGTAAAATCCTCAAAAAAAAGAAAAAATTCCAAAACGGGGAAGACAAAGTAGTAAGAGAATCATCATCATCATCATCAGCAGCACTATCATCATCATCAATAGTGACTAGTAGCTTTGTTATAGTAATAATTGAGGAATGGCTGACAGTGAGTCAGTCAGTCCTCTGGAGGAAATGCTGCTAGAAGACAGACAGAGAGAAGAGCAGATACTATAGCACCTAGCCTAGTAGACTAGCCGTTCATCAACTGCTGCGACAGAACATCTTTCTCACGTCTGCTGTTCTTCTAACTATATATATATGACATGACATGTATCACAAAATGCCGTCCCAACTCAGTGAGCATCATCATCATCATCATCATCGTATCCATCAAATCACAAGACAAAACAAAATCACACAAGCTGGCCTAGCAAATGAACAACACGCAACAAAGAATCATTACAGATTGAGAATATTGCAAGAGCTGTGAGACATGTTCCTGTTCTATCCATGCCTACAATCAATTAGAAGGGAGTTAAAGACACATCTCACAGGACATGATCTTTTTCACAGGATCAACTGCATCATCCTTTCATTGTTGTAATTTATAGTAATTGATATAGTGGCAAATCGATCCAATGATAGAAGGAACGATGGGAATAACTTAATACTATTGATGATGACAAGGTAGGAATATCGATCAAGCAATCAGCTAACTTAGTCTAGGCTATAGTAGCTGTTGGCAGTGTGACACTGCTCTATCTCTACGCCATTGCTTTCCATTCCATGGAACAACCATATCAACACAACAGAAAAATGAACTAACAACCAAAGAAGGAATCAAAACGAAGGAGGAAAGCCGTGTCAGAAGTAGTGTAAGACGATGGTGCGAGGGCCCAGACCCTCTTGGTCTACTAGTCTATGACAATCAATCCACCCAGCAAAGGAGAGGATGAACAGGCAGGGGAGAGGATGAGGAAAGGCGAAGAAGAATTTGTTGTTTAATGCGAGATTAGAATAACCTGTACACCAGCAAGGTAGTGCTGCAGGGATAGAATAGAATAGAATAGAATAGGACTGTATCGCATCATGGGAGAGGAGGTGGTAGACTAGATGACAATGGTCAATCTGTTGAGAAGAAGAAAATGTTGTGTTTATCGGATTGATACTAGTATTTTGTTTGGAGAAGGAAATGAAGATACAACGTGAAAACGCAAACCAATGGATACCACCACAAAACACCACTCATTGCCTTCATCATCATAATCGTCATCGGCTTTGTTTATATCCTTCTGCATCAATCGGCACGACCCCATGAAGATGTCCAAAGGATGTGTTTGATACTGACAATTGTTGTTGTGATTGTTTGTGTCTACTTTGTATCACAGCAGCAGGAGCATGGACAACACCTGATGCCACGCTTTTAATGCCCGAAACTAGACTGCCAAAGAGATGTCCAATGGCAGTCAATGGCGAGCCTGCTGCCCCCACTGTTCCACTCGCTGTTTCAGCAGGAAAAGTTGCATTAAGTTGAGCATTTTTCCTGGTCATTTGATTCTTCGGTTTGTTCGCATTCTTGTTACGTCGTATACGAGCACCATAGTCCAGATCGCTTGCATCGCGTTGACGGTAGGAGAAGTCTACCTCTGGACGATTCTTCTTCACACTTAAATGATGGAAAACTCTCTTATTTCCATAATCACGAGTCAGATGCAAGGAGTCCAGCATCTCTTGACTCACACCTTCATAATCCGCCATAGCAGAGAAACTTCCACGACTAATCGTTGGATGTGGTTGTGGAGGTTGTAATGGAAGATGGAAATGGCATGGAATAAGAATCATAAAGGTTGCAGGAGAACCCACACCATCGGTATCAAAGGGAGCAATAGCAACAGAAGAGCCAGGATCAATCTCTTGCAAGAAGTCGCTTAATACATGCAACATCTCCAAGGAAGCGTTCAAAGCTGCTTCGTGCGGCTGATTCGATGATTCCCCAAGAGCAGAAAGCCGCCTTGGCATGAAAGAACTGGGTGGTTGTTGGTCTAAGCTTATGCCATCCATAGCCGCCGATGCATTAAGACCTCCAATCTCATTGCCCATAGTTCCACCCGCTGCAGCTACAGCCGCTGCCAATGAGTTCTCAGGTGACCACTTAGCACGCTGAGTGGCTTGGCCGGCAAGGTTTAAGATATCGATTATATGATTCGACATGGGATTGCTCTCACTATTCGATGTGAGGCTTGTAGCCGTTTTGAGGAGGATGGGTTTAACTTTGTCGCCATCGTAGACATCCAATGGCTGGAAGAACACTCTCAAATAACCGTGTTGTAGTCGTCCATACTTATTGTGACCACTTCCCCCTCCTCCACCACTGGAATGCACGGAAGAAGCTGCAGTGGAATTGGTCTCTTGAGAAGACCTCCTTCGTCGAGGCGAGGTTGTGGCTTCTTCCTCTTGGCCTTCCCCATCAAGTGACGTTGACCTCCGAGCTCTTGGTCGTGCGGTAATGTGATAGCGATTGGTGGCACGGAGTAGACTGTTCTTGTCTGATTCCTCTCCATCATGGCTGCAGTCGATTGTCAGCCCCCGCGAGATGTCCACACGGGGAGAGTTACTGCCATTCCCGACATTTTCATCATGTGATCCTTCAATTTCATCTGTTTTCCCTTCGTCCATGGCGTCACCCAGACCACTGCTACTCCGTCGTCTAGAATATTGCCGAGTGGTCTCTGGATCACCTTCGCTGGCATCGTGACTGACAGAAGTAGACACACTGCGTCTATTAATCGAATGCTGTTGTTTTTTCTCACTGGAACTGACACTTGCAGTTGTATTCATAATCTCATGATATCTTGGATTGTAATAGTCGATCACTCCATGTGATTCGAATTGAATGGTGACTTGTGCACTGGAACAGTATTGAGCCCATCGTAGAATCAATCCCTCCAAGAAGAAGACCAAGTGTGCATAGAATGTACGATGCGCACAATGGGCTAATACAGGTTCCATTGCATAAGACCACATGAGCATATGATCTGGCATTAACTTCGACATGCCTTGCAGAATTGTGTTCATTGTCTATTGGAGCAAGTCACAGCCACACATTATGACAATCATCATATGACAAGGATAGCTATTAGAAGGAGTCCTAACCTGTACAAAGCCTACAGACTCAGTCTGGAAGCAAGAGATGTAATAGCTTGTTTTGTCCGTGGAGGTATAGTTCTTTGCAACTACCAATGCTCTCTCGATAGCAGATTGCAGATGTTGATTGATCGAGTCAAAGTTAGGCAGCAGATCAATCATTTCCTTCCATGCACTCTCATGGCGAGGCGTGCCTGGCACATGAAGGATGGAACCAATCGAGGGTTCTTGTCGTGTCGCGGAGAATTCCAAATGTGCAGATCGGGGAGTGGAAGTGATTAAGATCTGGTTGTTCTTCTTTGTGGGCGAGGTGCGTATTCTTAGACCAAAGGCTGCCATGAGACTATTGGCATTGGCTTCATCTTCTTGCTGCTCATAACAAAGTGGCTGAGAGGCGGCGGATGGACTAGCAGGTAAAGCTTCTTCATCGATGAGTCTGGAATAGATCGCATCCATCTTCTCCAATGTCGTGGTAGCTGTCGCGAGATAGCACTATTACAACAAATCATATCATTAATAATCACAAAAAGGAGAACCAGATAAGAGTCGTATGGAAAGTGTGTACCTTAATACTAGACATTAAGACAGAGATGATGGTTAGGTTGGCAATCGTATTAGCAATATCTGCATCTCTTCGCATTTGATATCGTTCTTCAATCATTGCAGAGACTTCACAAGCGAACATGATATCATTACTATCAAATCTGCGAGGTATCCTTGAAGTCAAAATTAATGTGCCACGTCGACCATCACTGAGGATGACATTAATCCCCAGATACCCACGTATACTATATTTCAATTGATCTTTAATGGAGGAAGGCATACGTGGCTCAAGGATAATATCAGGACAAGTCATAAATGATTGATATCCGTGTCGTAATAGACTGGATGGAGTGAATAAAATACGATGTGCATTTTTCTCTACAATTATCGCGCTGTTCATCTACATGACCAGACGAAGAAAACATCAATCAGGTCATCCATGAAGAGTGAGGGATGAAGAGGAATTTACCTTAAATCTGCGTCGCAATAAAGACAAGAGTTTACTACATTCAGTTGTTTCTTTCTCTGCGAGGGATAGACCACAAGTTGCAAGAGAGCATTCAGCATAAAGAAGATGATCTTCAGGTGGAATGAGAGCAGTGTCGGGATGGAGGAAGTGTGGATTGCTTGACAAACCACCCTCTTCTCCCGCAGGGCTGATGTCATTGTCCACTTCACCAATCGCCCTCTGCTTCTGCTTCTCACTGCTACTACTACAACTACTACTGCCTTCTTCCATTATGACATCTTTTTCTTCCTTATACTAACATGAATAATACTACTTTAAAATCAGTAACAAGTCTGAGATAATTCTTAATTTTCTAAAGGTGATTAGACGCTAAACTAGTCAAACAACTAACGCACCCTCAGCACAAGTCTTGCTTCGCTCTTCCTGCTCTTGACTGCCTCCTTTCCGCTTCTTCACACCGCAACACTGCACTGCCCCCTCCCCACTGTGCACTTCCCCACTGTGCTGCACTGCAGTATATACAGCAGCACTCACCGCTGTTCTCACTCCACATCATTTTTTCCTACCGAAAGTGCAAAAAAGTGAGTTAAAAGTGTGGAAAAGGCAAGTTTGAAAACCGCGCATTCTGATTTCCATTTTGTCTGGGAGAAACAACGACAACCATTCATTGCATTTGTAGTAGATATACTGTACAAGTACAGCAAGCAGAAGAGGCTTGGAATTTGAAGAAAATTATCATCTGAATAGTAAGACCATTAGGATATATACATGTGTCATATCAACTCTTATAAGTATCATACTAATAATCATTATGTACAAAAAAAGGAAGTTTCAAACAAGTTTGCCAAGATAATATCATATTGGCGAACAAGCAAATTCATAGACAATATCCACTATTTGGAATATTATTAGACCATATGTACTCCGCCTGGGCCTATGGAAGAAGATCGCGCTAAGTGGCCACTGCTATTGTTGCTACTCAAACTACTGGGCCGGCCACTACTATCTTGGCAACTAAAGTTACCACTCCCACTCCCACTCACAGTCCCAGTGCCACTAACACTGCCACTGCTATCAAGCAGTACAGTCGGAGAGAGGAAGAGATTATGATTGCTACTTGACGAAACTTGTCGCGCACTTCTACCGTAAGATGATGGAGGAAGTGGAAGAGGACTTGTCCAACTGTTCGTGCGACTTAAAGAAATACTTGAAGCTCTGCTATTTCGCCCTTCAGTTCGTGATTGTGTCCCAGACTTTGATGCAAGCACAGCAGAAGGGAGCATGTGGGTACTGCCCGCCATGGCGCCAACATCATGCAAGCTGGTTGATGTGCTGGACACGTTGGACGAAGAAGAGCCATAACCCCTCCCATGCCATATATAGCCAATAGGACCGTGCAAGATAGACAAGACAGAGTAGCTCTGCACTGAGCTGCTTTGCTCTGCCAATTGCCTCAAGACAGCCGCACTGTTCTCATCATAATTGTATTTTACAAACTCCCAATAACGATAGAGAATATTCGCAGCATAGAGTTGAAAGAAAAAGAAGACCAAGCTGATTAACAAGTTGAAATGTGCTTTACGATTGGAGGCATTGAATTCAATAGCAAAGATGATAATATCCAGGACATTGAAAAGCAAGGTGATGCCTGAGCTAATCAACGCCCACCGCGTGCGCGGATAATAGATTAACCGTAGAATAATCAAGGTATTGATAGTGTATCCAATAGGTGCAATGAGTGAGAGGATAGCGGGTAGGGAAAGCATGGCGTGTCTGGCGGTGACTAACGCGTAGAGCACGTCGATGGTGATGATGCCAGAGTTCATCACTACGATCAGCCACAGCAGACACTTATACTGTCCATAGCTTAATGCTTTACCAGTCAAGTAATGATGGCATGGCGTGGAGGCCATCTTGATTGGGCCGATGTCTGACCTGCCGGCTGTGAGGTCGGATGATGCTGACGCAGTGGTGGAGTGACGCGGAGAAGATTCAGCCCCAGGCCGAGGATCACCATGGTCATCACCTCTACCACTCCCATCTACAGCATCTTTCTTCTCCTCTTCTAACATGGTGTCAGGGTGAGTCAGAGGGAGGGTCAGGGCTGTCCCCAGCTGTGATGAAGGCAGCAGATTCAGATCAAGAGGTGGATGGATTCTCCCTCCTCCAGATTTCAGATCTCCAAATCTGGAGATTGGAGTTACAAACCTATCGCATACCAGTATGCCGCTAGCCCATGGGCATCCATGTGGAGCTGCTAATGTTGGATGTAGCTAAAAGGTCACCTGTACCTTGAAGTCATATCATATTCCACAAGTGCTGGAGAGCTAAAATGCGGTCCTAATTGATGTTGATTTAACATGCTTATATGCATTGAAGATAAACAGTCGAGAGTTAATTCACAAAAGGAAAAAAGCAACACAACAAGTCTGAATATGTCTCATTGCATGACAATTCTAACATTATTCTACTATACCAGAACCACCTCCAAATCCTACTATGAGGAGATAGACTATACACCACACTAGACCACAGAGTGCAAAGCTAGACTACACTACACCACACTACACTAGCCTACACTACTACCCTACTTTATAAAAAGCAACGCATGCGCTAACACAAGCGCTGAAAATATACTACATGGAAGCCTAACTATGAGGATTTGGGAGTGAAGTCAAAGACAGGCGAGTGACGCACAGCAGTCACAATCACAAAGATGACGACAAAGGCAATAAGTAGCCAAAGAGAGACGAGGAAGCCTCGGAAGGTGAACAAGGTCTTCTTGCCGATACACTTCCCTGTCCAAGGGCAGTGGTGGTCTAGGTCCACTATGCAGACCCCACAGTCATAGCAGTGAGAGGCATTCCATGGCCGATCAAGCTTGCAGAAAGTACATTCCATCTTTTTGAATCCTCCTTCAGTTCCCCCCAGTTCAACGTTCAGAGAGGCTTCCTGGGAGTCAGTGATGGTTCGGAAGACGATACCTGGGTCAGAGCATGCTGTCAATGTAAAGAACCTATCACAACAAGGAGTCATCAGTGGCGGCGGTGGGTGGTGACAGGAGGGAGGTGTCGTACACGAGGACGGAGAAGCCCAGCAGGACAGTGACGAAGATCACCCCGCCACCCCATCCCACAGCAATATTGTTGATAAAGAGCACAGTGGGTACGATGACCAACGCGTAGGTGACGAGCATGCAGGGCCAGTCAGGCCCCACGAAGAGCTGGAAGGGGAAGAAGGAAGACCTCTTCCCAAAGAGCAGAATGGTCCTACCCACACGATGAGGGAAGTAGAATACACGTCCATCTTCCAGAAGCTCTACTTCTTTAGAAGGAAAACGAGCTCCACAAACAAGCTGCTGGCCAGAAGAAAAAGCTGCTGGCCGTGTGGCAGCTTTGGACACCATTGTCTCAGCTGCTGGCTATGTCGTCACTGAAGATGTGATTGCTCAACTTAAGACTGCTGTTTCTCAGTTACAAGGAAAGGAAAGCAAATGTGGTCAGATCTATCTCGCAGTGGCGGAGAAGATTCTTGCCAAGGGAAGCGAGTACATTGTCAAGGAGACGGGCAGATTAACCAAGGTAGCTGCCGGATCTAGCGTTAAGCCCGAGTCCAAGAATCAGTTCTTGCTTAAGATCAATGTCTTGAATGCTTTCAGAGCCTCTGCAGCAGGTGAGGATGAGCCGTAAGTTAAGATGAAGAATCAAGTCAGTCCGTGTGCTTCATAAGTGGATTTTCATTATGTGCAACATAAGTAGAGAAGTGATTAGTACGGTGTTGCATAGCTACAAAGATCTCCTCAGCTACAATCACTGCACGATCAGCATCCTCATAGTTCGCACATGCCTTGATGAGAGATGTGAAAGTGATAACATCGGGTTGTAAACCTGAATTTCGCATTTCTTGTAATAACTCTAACCCTCTCTCTAATTCACCACATCTTGCACAAGCATCAATGAGAGGTATACTACTAGGATAACTTATGGCAAGCATTAAAAAGAAAGGGTGTTGGGAAACCTGTAAGTCTCACTACCTAGACGACCAATAAATTCAATCCTTTTTCAGGTTAGTGTAAATAACAACCAAATTGTGGAATGAGATCACTTATCTCTTATCCTTATTAATTATTAATCAAGAATGCTGTGCTCAACACACGCACACGATCATACAACAGTCATGTAGAGCATACTACAGGTAAGCATAAACATAACTAATTAAGCATTATACTAATCACTGCTGAGCCATCGCTCAGAGAAGACACAATTCAACATAGGGTTTATTGAGTAGTAGTATGTAAAGTTTGAACTTTCAAAGTTTTATTCCAAATGTTAAAATGTTTCAATCAGGGTATAAAGTTTATTCAGAAGTAAGTTAAAAGCAAGCATGTGTGGTTTTCCTAATTAATGCTGCAGCTGTAATTTTTAATCAAAAGTTTCAAAAGTTTGGTTTCGTTACCGAATCAGGTTATACTAGAGGAATGGGTTTGAGAAATACGGAATCGCTGGTACTTCGCTTGAACACCAACTGTGCTTTCTCAAATGGGCCCATTTCAGCAACCACCCCGATGAGCAACAATTTAACGATACCAAGTAGTTTGAGGTAAGTGTCTTTGGGTACAATCTCCTTCAAGTTTTCTCTTGTATACAAAAGGTGTTCTACAATCCGATTGCCTTCGCGGTGGACAAGAGATAGTGCGGCCGCTTGTCCTGTTAAGACAACAAGAGCATCATGCACCATATAGGGTGGAAACTTTGCTTTATCGGATCGATACGCTGCACTTCGATACGCTGCATTATGAGACTTGATCTCAACGTGCAATCCATCCTCAGTCACAGCATCTACTTGATTGCGCAACAGGATAGAGAAATAGTGTAACCCATCAAAGTTGTCTCCAAGACCAACAAGGTTGTAATCATAGTGACGCCAGCCCCTGTGTTTCTCATCAACAGGTGTGGTGAGGCGGTTCGCAATAGTATGACCATATGCTGCATTATCCCGCGTCCCTGCTGTGTCTTCAACAACAAGATAGGTATGGTCTGTATTTAAATATTTACGCTTGGTGATATTGAACACAAAATCATTCTTGTATTGTAGGCTTTCGAATTCCAGGTCAGCAACGTGCAATAGCTTCACAAGAGAACCTCGACTAATACAGACCTTAGCCTGGGAAAGAGAGGAAAGAAGCTGAGGGTCAACGCTCAAGTAGTTTTGATCGAAGAGTTCCGCAGTAGTCATTGGCGCTGGCGACGACATATCTACAGAACTGTTAATGATTTCTTCAGGCTTATCAACAAATCTTCTCAGGCCATTTTCGCCACCAATATCAACAGAATTGGTACCCCCTTCCGCATAGATGATTCCCACTCTATCAAATCGGGGATCAATAGTTTGCTTCTTAGCTTTTGCTTTGAGGTCTTTAATCATAAACTTTTTAATTGTTGCCATAGCTTAGCACTCAGTCAGTTCCTTTGAAATTGTTTGATTATGATCAGCCGAGAGGTCCGACAAGGGGTGGAGTTCCAGAGAAGCCCATTCGCTCCACTCTACCAGAAGTCCTCCAGCCACTCCTCGAGGAAGAGTACCGGCAGGTCTCTCTAATCGCACGCAGACCAAAATTTCGGCTCCTGCTCATTAACTTAGCTGGGAAGAAGGTAAAGTTAACTTAAGAAGAATACGAGTTAACTTAAGAAATGTACACCATCTCCTTCCAAAACTGAAAAGGACCAAACTCCTCGACTATTCCCAGTGCTGTTGTTGCCTTGACGTATGGCGTGAGTGGCTACCCAACCATCAAGTTCTTCCCTAAGGGCAGCACCGAGCCTGAGGAATACAATGGGGTGGTCGTTCTGCCGATACCATTGTGAAGTGGGTGAATGACAAGGTTGGAACTTCTCGCAAGGTTAAGACTATTCCCAGTGCTGTTGTTGCCTTGACTGCCGAGGATTTTGATGCTCAAGTCTTGGGTGAGAAGGCAGCTTTGGTTGAGTTCTATGCTCCTTGGTGTGGTCACTGCAAGTCTCTGGCCCCTGAATACGAGAAGTTAGGCAAGATCTTTGCAGGTGATTCGGATGTGCTGATTGCCAAGGTGGATGCCACTGAAGAAGGAGACTTGGCCAGCCGCTTCGATGTCTCTGGTTACCCTACTCTCAAGTTCTTCCCTGCCAACTCCGTCGAACCCATTCCTTATGAAGGTGCTCGTACTGCAGCTGGTATGCTGGAGTTTATCAACACCCAGGCTGGTACTGCCAGAAGACTTCAGATCAAGAGGTGGATGGATTCTCCCTCCTCCAGATCTCCAGATCTCCAGATTTCAGATCTCCAAATCTGGAGATTGGAGTTACAAACCTATCGCATACCAGTATGCCGCTAGCCCATGGGCATCCATGTGGAGCTGCTAATGTTGGATGTAGCTAAAAGGTCACCTGTACCTTGAAGTCATATCATATTCCACAAGTGCTGGAGAGCTAAAATGCGGTCCTAATTGATGTTGATTTAACATGCTTATATGCATTGAAGATAAACAGTCGAGAGTTAATTCACAAAAGGAAAAAAGCAACACAACAAGTCTGAATATGTCTCATTGCATGACAATTCTAACATTATTCTACTATACCAGAACCACCTCCAAATCCTACTATGAGGAGATAGACTATACACCACACTAGACCACAGAGTGCAAAGCTAGACTACACTACACCACACTACACTAGCCTACACTACTACCCTACTTTATAAAAAGCAACGCATGCGCTAACACAAGCGCTGAAAATATACTACATGGAAGCCTAACTATGAGGATTTGGGAGTGAAGTCAAAGACAGGCGAGTGACGCACAGCAGTCACAATCACAAAGATGACGACAAAGGCAATAAGTAGCCAAAGAGAGACGAGGAAGCCTCGGAAGGTGAACAAGGTCTTCTTGCCGATACACTTCCCTGTCCAAGGGCAGTGGTGGTCTAGGTCCACTATGCAGACCCCACAGTCATAGCAGTGAGAGGCATTCCATGGCCGATCAAGCTTGCAGAAAGTACATTCCATCTTTTTGAATCCTCCTTCAGTTCCCCCCAGTTCAACGTTCAGAGAGGCTTCCTGGGAGTCAGTGATGGTTCGGAAGACGATACCTGGGTCAGAGCATGCTGTCAATGTAAAGAACCTATCACAACAAGGAGTCATCAGTGGCGGCGGTGGGTGGTGACAGGAGGGAGGTGTCGTACACGAGGACGGAGAAGCCCAGCAGGACAGTGACGAAGATCACCCCGCCACCCCATCCCACAGCAATATTGTTGATAAAGAGCACAGTGGGTACGATGACCAACGCGTAGGTGACGAGCATGCAGGGCCAGTCAGGCCCCACGAAGAGCTGGAAGGGGAAGAAGGAAGACCTCTTCCCAAAGAGCAGAATGGTCCTACCCACACGATGAGGGAAGTAGAATACACGTCCATCTTCCAGAAGCTCTACTTCTTTAGAAGGAAAACGAGCTCCACAAACAATACTCATCAGACTTGTTCAGGTAGGTTTTGTCACAGCAGAGAGAAGAAGGAGGAAAATCTGTTTTTATTCGGTATTAGAGTGGATTCCATGGATTCCATGATGTTTTGGCTGTCTGAACAGCGGTTTTTCCGTCTAGATTGCTCTGTGTCGACTGATCGTTGTTTTGTTATAACATCTTATTCCGTCCCTCTGTCCCTTGTCTTGCAAGTCCCAGTGTAAAGGGAATAGTCAAGTCATTCTTGCTAAGAGAGATGTCTCTACAACCTAAAGATCAAGTACAACGTAGTATAGATGGCATCTGGTTTGATGCAGTCGTGGAGAAAGTTCATCGACAAAGACAGACAGTCTCTATCCGCTACCTTGATGATGAGAACTACGAGTCGGATG
Organism: Ochromonas danica; assembly: GCA_015146655.1. NCBI lineage: Eukaryota > Chrysophyceae > Chromulinales > Chromulinaceae > Ochromonas > Ochromonas danica. Next base: position 25,684 of record VKHL01000227.1, read on the forward strand.
TACCTTTTGAGGAGATTCGAACAATAACAGATGAAGAGAATAGACGGTATAACAACAGCAACAGTTCGAGTGGCAGACAGCAGCAGCAAGGGGTAGTGGATACTCTGCCCAGGCCTTTAGCTGGCTTGGTGGATGATGACCACGAAGTGAGGAAGCGACATATCCCCACTGTCTTTATCCACAGTGACAGTTCACTGGACGAAGCCATCATATTGAATGGCGCGGAGAACAAACTGGCTGCGGGGGGTGGACTGCGTGCCTTGCGCTATCTCAAGCCCAGCAGCTAGTCTACCCCTTCCCCCCTCCTGGCCCCCTCTCTACCACTACCCATGTCTATAGTGATCGAAATAATCCTGCCTATAATAATACTTAAAACAATGGTTTCAAGCCATTAATACTTCAGAATGACTTCCCTCCGTCACCTAACGCTATCTCACACAGCGGTCACATCCTATCCTACGCGAATGAATACAAACGACCTGGTCTACTCACTACAAAATACGTAACAGAGCTAACAGCCGATCACAAAACTCTCGATAAGTCACAAGGCCTTGAGACTGTCTCTTCCTGCTGTCCTTCTTCCCCGCGTGGTGGTGTCCCAACACTTCATCTTCCAAGAAGGCAATGATCTCTTGTGTCTGCTTGTCAGAAGAGGAGAGATCTTGCAATCGCTGGTCAGCGAGGTCACACAAACAGACATGGAATGAACTTCGTCTCAATAGCTCTTTGTCTTCTCCTCCTTCGAGGTGTCCTTCCAGCCACCACCTTCCCCCTTCCTCCCCATCGCTTGGCACACTCTCTTCACTAGAGCAATCACCCTCTTGAGAGGTCGCGGAGGGCATCAACGTCTCCGTCTCATCGATGCTACCCAGGCGATACATCACCCACAGCTGCTTGAAGAGAGGCGCTAGCACTTCACCTTTCAGCCCATCGGCCAGTCGCAGCTGAAGCATATCACGCAAGCACTGATCGACTAGTTCTGGGCCAGGAATGACGTGATAATGACTTTCTTCCTCCTCCTGCTCCTCTTTATTCCTCCATTTCCGATTAATCTCGTCCCCGTGGATTTTCTTGGTCAATGTGACATACTCTTTCGACTGCATTTCCAACAATCTCGACACAGTGCGATCAAAGGCAAAGGCTTCATCGTAAGCCATATTACCCGCACCTTTTTCTTCAGATGAGTAGAGATCGTGTGCCGGACGATCAGCTTGGAAGAGTGTCAATACCTTATGTTCATAGAGGGCGTCCACTAAGGTGATGAACCGTCGGAGCTCATTCCTGCGCAGAATATTGAGTTGTGGGATGTCTACGATGGCGATGGTGTGGAAGAGACGGGCTAGTTCCAAGTAGTCCACAGCTCCCAGGTTCTTGTTGCACAGGTCATCGAAGGTAAACCAAGCCACTCTACGTCCTGCTATGACTCGTGGCACATGAACCAAGTGGCCATAGACGGCTAAGACTACCTCTTCCTCTTGCTTCTTCTCATCCAGTGCATGAAGCAGGGCCGGGGGTAGAGAGGTATAACGGGGGAAGTACTGGGAGAAATGCTCCTTCACGGCTGCGGCACTCGCTGCTCCAAGTGGATGGAAGAAGATGGTCTATTCAATTCAGAGGTCGAAAGCACCGTTAACACCACCGCTACTATTGCTTGGCAACTACACAACACCCTACCTGGTCGACTTGCTCATACTTGGTGACACGATAGTCAACTGGTGCAGGAGGAGTTGGCGTAGCCGATGAAGTAGTAGTGGTAGCAGCAGTAGAGGAGGATGGGACAAGATCAAGATTGTCTTTGGGCAAGAAGGAGAAGACGATAGACTTGCTCTCCAAGAGAGGAATGAAGGGCAGGAAGAGATCTCTCTGCAGACCATTCTGATAGAGGTCACCTGGTGGGCGATTCGAAGTAGCCACAAGGACTAATCCACGCGCAAAAAGCTCTTCAAAGAGAGCTTTCAATATCATGGCATCAGCAATGTCAGTGACTTGGAACTCATCGAAGCACAACAGGAAGGTCTCCTGCAGGATCTCGTCCGCCACCATAGCCACGGGATGTCTCTTCAAAGAAACAGAAGAGCGTTGTACAGCATGAATACGTTTATGAACTTCAAGCATGAAGTCGTGGAAGTGGATGCGTTTCTTCTTCTGGATGGGCAGGTGGTCGTAGAAGAGGTCCATGAGGTAGGTCTTACCACATCCTGTGGACCCCCACATGTAGAGGCTCTTAGGAACCGGCACTGACGCAGCGTTAGCAGCAGCAGAAGTATCCGAGGCAGGTGAGGATGAGCCCAAGGAGAAGAGCGAGGACAGCCCACCCCAGGAGGACGTCTTCTTCTTCTCTTCTCGAGGAGCTGGAGGTGTCGCCGTGTAGTGAGGCTCATAGGCAAGACAGTGTCCATGTAGGTCATCCAACAGAGTGAGTGCGCGGAGCTGGATGGCGTCCTCGGTCACCGCCTGCTTGGCCACACGATGTCTGTAGACCTCGGAGGGCTTGCTAACAGGGGTACTACCTGTGGAGGCGCTGGAAATGCTCAAGGAGCGATAGCTGATAGTAGTAATCGATCGACCATACCAGGGAATGGGACGAGTTCGTCGAATTGATCTCATTGATCAACTTGGCCACGAAAATAAGCGAAACAAGCGAAACAAGCGGAACAAGAACAACTTGCTGGTGCGCACTTTCACCCTCGAGAAAGCGTTTCTTCGACTTATAATAGCGTTTATCCCTGTTTTGTGGCTCCGCCACTACGGTAGTGCAGCCGCCAAACCTTCAAGGTGCTGGCACACAATTCGGGGTTTTCGTGTTTTCGATTTTTGCTTGGGAGGAATTCCATGGAATGCTCTGAACAGTTAACTTAAGAGGAAAGGAGTCTAACTTTCACGCGCCATATGGTGGATGGTTGTTGAAAATTGTATTGTGCAACGAGCATGTCTGTTGTTCACTACCATCGCTTCATCCTTTTCTCTTTCGTTTTGCTAGTCTTATTAGATGTAGGAGTGATTGGTTGGTCTCCATCTCTTCCCTCTACCACCTCTTGGCCTCCTCCTCTACTATCCTCACTGTTGAGGAGGAGTTGGCGGAGTGATACTAGACAATATAGTCATGGCAGGGGCAGGCAAGGAGAGGCAGGATTTGCCCTAAGCAGTAGTCTCAGTCTAGCGCGGATGGCTGAACGTCTGGACGGCTGGAACCCTTCCATGCTGGTGAACAAGTCCATGCGCAAGCCGTGGACTATAGAGGAAGATGAACAGCTGCGCAAAGGTATTGAAGTACATGGACCTGCTCATTGGAATCTCATTGCCGCAGACTTCGTGAGGACAAGATGTCCTCTACAGTGTCGCAAGCGATGGGTGCAGACCTTGGACCCGGCCATCAAGATTGGACCCTGGACTGTAGAGGTATACCACACTACTTTACACTTATTTCCACTTCACTGACTGGATTGACTTGAACTCTTACATGCGTTGATAGGAGGATGAGCAACTGCGTGAGTTAGTAACAGAGCTAGGTGCTAACCAATGGACAGCGATTAGTCATCGTATGAATGGTCGCACGGCAGTCACTTGTCGCTTCCGATGGCTTTACCAGGTCAACCCTTGTCTAAGACGAGGTAACTGGACGAGTGAGGAGGACGATCTCTTACTCAACTACTATGATGATAGCTCTCGCACGAAGTGGAGGGATCTCTGTGAGGTGCTACCCGGTCGATCAGCTTGTGATATTCGCATTCGTCATCGTATCCTCACCAGACAAGGCAGTGCGCGTGAACGATGGACTCAACAGGAGGATGAGGTACTACAAGCTGTAGTCGCTCGCATGGGACAAAGAAATTGGCAAAGTGTGGCGGATGAGATTAAAGGACGCACTTCCTTGCAGTGCTTCCAGCGGTGGCAGTCTCTAATCAAAGCCAGTCTAGCTGCTCAGCCTTGGAGAGAAGAAGTGGGTAACTTACTATTTCCATGGAATTGATTTGTCCATCTAATGTCCACTGTGTGAGGAATAGGAGGATGAGTTGTTACTTCGTAGTGTGCAGGCCTACGGCGTGAAGCGTTGGGCTCAAATTGCTACCGATGTAGGAGGTCGCACTGCCATGGAATGTCGATGGCGGTAAGTCTCCTGTCCCTCTCTTTCATCTTGTAGTTCATAGTACATAGTGACTTTCTGGACTGTGACCAGGTGGAAGAATGTACTGCAGAGTCAAGTCAATCAAAAGGCATGGACTGCTGAAGAAGATGCTTTACTGCTTCATCTTCGACAAACCACCAATCGTGGGTGGAGAGAACTCTGTCGAGATCTTCCAGGCAGGAACAGACAGGCTATTGTAGATCGCTGTCGGTATCTAGGCGTTCCTCTTCGCCACATGCAAACCCCACCTCCATCGCCACAACAGTTATGGTCTCAAGAAGAGATCGATAAGTTAGAAAGTGTCGTGCAACTGTATTCAGGTAGAAGAAAGAGCTGGAAGAAGATCGCAACTTTCCTTCCAGGACGAACCTCCGAAGAATGCGAGGCCTATTATTATCGAGTAGTCGCAGCAGCAGCAAAACGTGATAATAGCAACAATTCTAGAAATAGAAGTGACAGTAGTAGTAGCAGTAGCAGTAGAGGGCGAGAGAGGGATCTCTCTCTCATAGGATGATGGCTTGGTTAGGTTAGCACTAGCTCTTGTCTAATTTGTAAATGGTCGTATCGTTAGCGTTAGCTTAGGCAGTCTCCACAGGGATGACCAATTCTTCCATTCCCAGTCCCTTTGGAGCCAATCGAGTCCACTTTCTGTGCAGTTCAGGTGCTCTATCTACAGCAGGAGGCCATGCACCACCCGCCATGACCTCTTCGATCTCTTGCACGGTACGTGGACAAGTAGACAAAGTCTCGGGGCCATGCTCTGTCACCAATACCACGTCCTCGATACGAACACCACCAAATCCTCGGAACCTCTTCAAGACTTCTTGGTTGATATACTTACCTTGCACGGCATCATTACAGGCATTATCCAGCAGATAGTCCACAAAGTAGCAGCCAGGTTCATTGGTCAATACCATGCCCACTTCTAAGACACGTGCTGTGCGTAACTTATTCAAGCCAGGACGAGTAGAACGTGCCGGTGTTCCTGGGATGTAGGCACCAACATCGTGTGTGTCACATCCAATAAGATGGCCTAGGCCATGAGGGAAGAAGACATAGCCCAAGGAAGCATTGGCGTAGTCTTCCAGGCTACCATTATGTAAGATACCCACTTGCTGTAGTGCCTTCAAGATCTCTTTCTCTGCCAGGAGATGGCAATCAGTCCATAGATTGCCTGGTAGCATGTGAGCATAGACAGCACGTTGAGCATTGAGGACAGCTTCATAGATAATGCGCTGGTCATCACTGAACTTCCCACTCACAGGATAAGAGCAAGTGATATCAGAGACATAGCCATGGTACTCAGCACCCATATCTAGCAAAGCAAGGTCGTGAGAGGACAGCTGACGATTATTGGGTGCTGCAGCATGTCCATAGTGTAAGACAGCGCTATTCGGACCACAGGCACAGATGGATGTATAGGCGCTCTTACGGCATCCACCATTCTTGTAGATCTCATAGAGAAACTGAGCTTCGAGCTCATACTCAAAGGTAGTGGATTGAATGGACCGCATGACTTGGACATGTGCCTGGCTAGCCACCCAAGATGCATAGCGCATCACTTCGACCTCTTCGTGGTTCTTAATCACACGACATGCTGCCAAGAGGTTGTAGAGGATAGCTGTCTCAATCTTGCCCTCTTGATAGAACTTCTCCTCATTAGCAAAGTGTGCAGGTTTGGCCATGAGGCCAGAGTCAGAGTTCTCACCAGACATGAGGTGAATCTTCTTGCTCTCACTCCCTCCAGCTGTCTGCTCTGCAAGCCAAGAGGAGAGGTCATCCACGTAGAGCACTTCATCCACTGCATAGCTGGCTTGGAAGTGAGAAGGTGGGTAGATCGCACCACACCACACGAGGTATTCACTGGGTAGCTTGGGAATGAAGAGGGTGGTCTTGCCAGTATCAAGGGAGATCGCACCGAACAGCCCACTCTCCTTCACACCAAAGAGGTACTGGAACCAGGAGTCTTGTCTAACAGACACACAAGCAGACGAAGAGACAGATATGAGATGGCCCACTGTCACAATCAGAAGGTCGAAGGTGTAGGGATAGCAGCCCAGGAGGACCCGAACCACAGTCTGAATCACAGCCACAGTGATAGTCCCTTCACAGTCTCAGTCGCAGTCACTCACCTGAAGACCAGCTCAGTGTCCGAGTCATATTGGTACTGCTGCTCACCACCTTCCAAGAGAACGACTCCTTCATGGATTCCTTGCTTGTGGAACAGTTGAAGTAATTTCTTTCTGGACTGTTGGTGCATATCCAAAGGTACAGCCAAGGTGCGATGCTTGCCTAATTGAAATAACGCGCGATTAGTCCATCCTGCGCCAGGTTGGGAATTAAATTGTGACATGATGTTAGTAGCTTGAGGTCTAAAGTGAGGTGGAGAGAGAGGATAGAAGCAAATGCTGACTGTTCAGGAACCACTTGTGGTCGAACCGCATTCATTGAAGATCAGCCAATCCTGAGAATTCCATGGAATTCCACGGAATTCCTTGTTTCGAAGAATGTTAGGATTATGGGCGAAGCCCTGTCCTTGTGTGGCTTGGGGTCTTAAACTAAGAAGACAATATTCACCACAACTAAACTTAATTTAATTGAATATTGTCTTCTTAGTTTAAGACCCCAAGCCACACAAGGACAGGGCTTCGCCCATAATCCTAACAAAGAAAGGACAAATGTGGCAAGTGCTCGCAATAGCATCCAGACTTGACTAATCAATGGGTGAACATTAGCTATGCTACTGAGTGCCCTCACACTGTTGACGGGGAGTGTATGACTTGTCCCATAGCCATTCCCATTCCCATTTACACTCCCACTGACACTCGCACTGACAGTCACACTGACACTGACAGATTGAGCTGGGGCAAACCTCTCTGACATATTGACAGACTCTGTCAGATAAGGTGTAATCCATGGATGAAATGAATCTAAGATAATAATATGAAACCCTCGAGAAGGATCTCTTCGAATCTCATCATGTAATTTGGTGAGGAAGTCCATAGCAGAGAAGATGTCAAAGAGTCGTGCGATGGAGATGTTATCGAAGACTTCTGCTATGATCTCCTGCTTGGCTGTCTCTGATAGACCTTCACTACTCGCTGATTCTTGTAATTGACGCTCAAGTAAGAGGAGGTCAAGGAGGGCGTGTAGTTGTTGCAGGGAGAGTGTGTTTTGTGTGTCGAGGAAGAGCACGCGATAGCCTGCGAGAGCGTTGGTCAGGGCTGTATAGAAAGCACACTGAGTCTTGCCTGACTGTCCTTCCCCGACGACCAGCGTCATCAATCCAGGAGAAAGAAGGCCTCCCGGGTCTTCCCAACTGAGGAGGAAGAGGGGGCCATGGTGGGGATGGCGTTGGCAAAGTCTCTCAAAGTGACTGGTGCAGATCGTGCTGCTGCCGTCATGCCAGCAGGCTGTGGCTGGAGGAGTGCACAGGCCACGTGTTGTTTGATGACCTCCAACTCATCAAAGGTCATACCAAGTGACTGACTTAACTACTGCCATGATTCACGTATCAACAAGTCTTCACCGGATAGAATTGGTGGAATATGACTATGAAAACGATCAAGAAGATGTATGTCAGATAATTATCAGATCAGATAATTATGAGGGTATTAACTTAAGAAGAGCAACAGTAACAGAGAGAATTAACTTAAGAGGGAGTTTAGATCAAGAGAGAGAGAGAGAGAGTAAAATGGTGGAAATACAAGATATTGATCATCAAGCATCTTATTTACGATACAATTAAGATGTGCGATGGCGCAATATTGGAAAATATAGAAACAGGAGTGGAGCCGTTGCCTTGGTTGTTTATGATTTGCAT
>VKHL01000228.1:0-33255 GCA_015146655.1 Ochromonas danica
AAAGTACTTCCCCTTCCCGCGGTAGTTCGCTTCTACCTTCGCACCTTCCTCCAGACGAGCGGCAACACGTTCGTTTGACCTTCGCACACCTGCTGGACCATCGTCCAACAAACGGATCCACTCCTCCTTCACACGGAGCTCGCTGTCTCCGTCATCATACATGACATCGAACGTGCCATCACCGCGATCGCGAGTGATCTTGCCGGAAAAGTACTTCCCCTTCCCGCGGTAGTTCGCTTCTACCTTCGCACCTTCTATTATCGTGTTCGATTTAATCGTTGGTTTTGTTTGCAATTCTTGTGTTTTTTTGCTTGCTTTTTCTTCCGCAATGGTGCGATTTGTGCTTGTTGAGCTGGGTTTGGCATCTGTTGCTTCCATCGCCTCGCTGGGTGCCAGTCGATGGGAGGGAACGTTCATTTCCACTTTTCCACTGGAGCTATATTTGACATTATAACTCATATCTTTGTTCTTTTTCACAATCACTGCCTCAATATACCCCGTTCCTAAAGTTCTCTTGACTTTGACTTTTTGACCTTCTTCATATTCCACTTTAGGCGCAGGTTTGGCGGAAGCAGAAGAAGGTCTGCTCATTATGCATTGCTTGTGTCACAATAACTATCAAATGATAATTGCATCATTCAATATCATACCTTAAAAGACGAGATGGAGGACCAGATGACGACGATCTGGCTCGAGAAGGGGCTGCACTGGAGCTCAATCTATCAACACAGAAAATATTTGAAAATAACCCCGTGCAAAATGAAGCATTTCAGAGGCTTACCTTGGTGGTGGTCTACCCCCTTTACTTCCACCACCGAAATCAATTTCAAACGCTTCACCTCCAGACATTATATTACAATAAGGATATCAATGGTTTTAATAGAAGGCATTAGGAAATTGAATTGATCAATTCCAAATCAACACCTTCCCACCTGGTGGAGCAGAAAAAACAGAAACGCCTCAACTAACTCGTTTATTGTCCCAACACCGTTTATTGCTCGGCAGTTGGACTTCCGGAGTTGAGAGTTGATTGATTGGTTTAGTAAAGAAAATGGCAAAAGCAAGTCAAAGTTATTATTTTGGTGTCATTGTCTTCTATGCTCTTATTGGTACCTTTATTTCACTGAGGTATATAGAGTTAATAGACAGTACAAATGTATTATTGAGTTATTTTATGATAGGATTGGTCACTGTGGCTATCTTGAGTTTGATCATCTCCCCACCTGATACACTTTCTCTTCTAGCACGTAGAATGATGCTTACTTTTTTAGGATTTGCTCAAATTAAAAATGGGATGGATCGTAACTTAGACCAGCACATCAAACTTCGTAACCTCTATGGTTATACTGCTATTATCACGGATAATAATCATACTGTGACATTACCTTTAGCAAAATATCTCATTACTATGAATTGTGAAGTTATTTTAGCTTGTCAATCAATGAACTATTGTAACCAATTAGTTCAAGAAGTACAGCTTCAATATCCTAATAATACAGAACTAATTTCCGCTGCCCATCTTGATATTATGAACTTAACCACAGTTACACAGTTTGTCAAAACTTTCAAAAAGCAACATAATCGATTAGATTATCTAATTAACTTAGCTTCCTATAACGAAGAACTTGATAATAACCTTGTAACTACAGTCCAAGGCTTAGAAGGTTATTTTGGGGCAAACTATTTTAGTCATTTTGCTCTAACACAAGGGTTAGTTGATGTCTTACAAGCACCTCTAGTAAAACATGGCTATCAAAATCAAACTGCTGCAAAAATCATTCATATTGCTCCTGCTACTTTTGTGTGGGGATCATTACATCCAAAGCTCCTATCAGAGTCGGGCACTGGGGATTTCTTTGGAGAATATACGAATGGAACAAAGGCCCGGTTTCGGGCCAGTTTATGTAATTTGTTGTCATCCTATAAGTTACAACAGAATTTGGACTCTATAGTAGTCAGTCGAGGTCACAAAAGGCAATATAGGCGTGTGTTAAGCGTAGCAGTGGATATAGGACACGTAGCTTCTCAAAATCCTAAGAGCTTCAAAGAAAAGTTAATCCACTGGACGTATTATCGTTCAGGAGACGAGGCGACAAATGTCTTACTTCATTCTATTTTAGACAATCTACACTATCCAGGAACGTTCATTAACAGTCTCAAGTATGAGATAGACTTGTTTGATTACGAACATCGTTTTCTTCCTCGCCATGCTGAAGCTTTTAATAATAGCAAGAGCATGCTCTACCTGACACCGTCTGAGTATCGAGCTTTTGGATTTGTAGAATGGTTTTGGCCCAGTTTAAAAGTCCTTTCCGACTCATCCTCTGAGGAGATCGCAGAACTGAGCCATCAAGCAGCTGTTGATCTTGTTGCTGACCGATTGTATACGGTGAGTCTGCAAATGTTGAAGGATTGGGAAACATCAAAAAGTTTCTTTCCAAAGCGTCCCACTGTGAAGAAGTGAGACCAGTCAAAATAACAGAATGAAGAATTTGTTATTCTAAACCTAAGATAAGAAAATAATGTTCCCGAGTTATTTAAGATATTTACATCACGAACTAAATTCTGATTTCTGAATAAGCTACCTACAGTAGGATTAGTTCCAACACGGAATGTGACACAAGCTATTACAAGCATTTCTTACAAAACCTCCTTTGCTGCAGAAGCTCTCAATCCTTGCATATCTAAAAACCAGCGAATAAGGAATCCGGAAGTCATCAAAAACCAAATAGCAACTGTCCAAAATATAGCTGTATCAATCAACTCTTGAGAGATTGCGGCAGGAGGATAATAGATTTCTGACATCTTGTTCATGAATGCAGTTAGTAAATCCAGAGACTTGGGTTCTCTTTCAGTGGGAGTTCGAGATACTGTCACTGGTTCGAAAAGACTTTTACCGAAGGCTCGGACGAGAGCAGTGGTAAAGTGGGGCATGGAAGCATCTCGGAAGGCGACATCGGTGGAGTTGTAAACAAAAAACTCTTGTCGAATAGATGCTAAAGAAGTGGTATCAGCGTTTGAGATGTGGCGAGTGAAATAGCACAAGCCTGTGGAATGAGGAAGAGATCGCAACTTGATTAACAACCAAAAGAATATCATGGCAGGGATACACACAGCTTGTGTAACAACAGTCATGAGATAATTCGATCGCACCTACGAACCAAACAATCATACAGACAGTCATTGCGAAGTATTGGACAGTACTCAAAGAAAGTGAATATCACCTGAACTAAATCCTGCAAGTTCTTGACAATCAGGGAATCCCTAGAGACCATAGCCAGAGTGACACTTTCCACAGAGAGATCCAAGAAACTTTGCATGTACTTCTTGATGACCGAAAGCTTCAACGCGACAAAAATAAACAATCCGCACACCTTTAAAGTGGCCAACCATTCTGGCACTGCAACTGATGAAGAGTCGAGGCAGACTTGAGATAAGGCATCGCAAGGGTTACCATCGCTTTTGAAAACAGCTTTGGTAACAGCTCCTGAGAAAAGGAAAAGTAATGGAATAGAAAAGAAATAGTCCGCCCATAATACAACCATCCAAGAAGTACTTGCTCTTTCAAACGATCTTCCCACAGTCATCTTAGTAAGAAGTTGAGCCACTCTTCTTGCTGGTGTTGCCACGGCAGTGACAGTTAACGCTAAAGCTAAGGAAATAAGTAACTCCACTCCAGAATGCAGGGTGGTGTAAGATTCGATTGGAGGCGTGGAAGAAAGTTGCTTCGTGAGAGCGTGCAGATGCAACGTCAGGCCTTCTAGAGCTACGGAAGACAATATGATCTTTGGATAACTGTACATCACGACCATAAAGCCAATGAAGGAAATCCAAGCGAAGGGCAAGACAATGTTTCCATCCGCCGTCACGAACAATCCACTGTAGGTAAAAGACAATCCCACTGCCAATGCTAAGGCCATCCAAACAGAATTGAGGCCATATGGCAAGACACAATGGTAGACCTTGGAGAAGATCAAGGAAAGACAGATAGCCACAACCACTTGAAGCAGCGATTCGAACAGTTTGAAGCATGCTTGAGAGCTAAGAATCGCAAAAGCAGTCTTGGAAGAATCAACTTCTTGCATGGTAAAATTAAGTTTGGAAACAGCTTCTTCGATTGGAACATCGCGACTGTCGTTATCTGCTTTACTATCAGAAACTATTTGTTGGGGCTTCCTAAAATATTGGGGAATAAAGAAGCGAATACCACGTAACAACCGCACACTAAGCTTCAGTTGAGGTAATCCACGCACCTGTAGAGACAGTGAAAGAGGGTGACAAGGAGGAAAGTGTATCTGAGTGGCAGTTCTTACCACAACGATCGTGATGATGATAGGCACCACAAGGTCCACATTGCTCATTCCCGACAATGAAACAAAGTCGAACATTCTTTCTATTTGACTTGATTTCTTATTTTAATTATGAAGGTGACCAATGACTTCTGACTTCTTCACTGCCGCTACTTCGATTTGTCAGATGAGGCGGTGGTCATTCATTCACCGGATGACATGTGCAGTCTTAGTTTTGTTTGCGTGGGGTAAAGTTAGGAACGAAAAGCCGTTTTTCCATGTGGTTTTTGAGCGTTAGCGTCATTGTCCCAACACGTGCACAGCTGACAGAGAGACGGCCAGAGGCGCAACAAATCAGAGCAGAAGAGGATCATTAGAAGTATAGTAGCTTCTTCTTCCCACCCACTCCTTTCTCAACAACGATCAATAAAGGAAGATCGATAGTTTTATTTACAACGTGAAGGTAGTATATTGGTGATTTGATAGAGCTTGATTGATATTCATCATGGACTTGGAAGAAGGAGTTCCAATTCCAGCAACCAGTAGCGATGCTGGAAATACCGTCAATTCTCATAGTGGGATAAAAGCTGTAGGTCCTCATCATCATCATCATAATCCTGAAGAACATCATGAATATGATCCCCAACTAAAAGTGGCATTTGTCCCTCCCATTGAGGGAACACCCGCAGCGTTGGCTTTGGCAGGTGAGTTAGATCGCAAACATACGGACTGCACTTTCTACAATAATATTAACAGTTGCTTTTCATTTTTTTATTCTAGCCAATGCTGCGATTAAAGTCAGTAAATTAGAGAAAGGATTGCATAAATTTCGTACAATGAAAAGACCCAAGATGAAATCCTTAAATCTTGTCAAAAAGTTGAACAAAACAACCAAAACGAAAAGATCACAGAAGCATTTCTCCACCAACTTCAAGGGTAAAGTCATTGATGGTGTTCATGAGTTATACACCTTGACAGCTGGTATGATGCTGGGTATTCGGTACTCGATTGATCAAGTTCTTCATAGTGATTCTCCCAATACGGCTGTTTTAAGCGATGATTTTAATTTCTTTGAGACGGTTGCATTCCCACCTAAGGGATGTACAACAGGTCCTCATATCACTCCCGCCCATTCGTTAGCGCATACATTTGAGTTCAAAACGTACTGTCCTAAAGTATTCAAGCGTGTTCGTGAATTTTTCGATATCGACGCACCAAGTTATATAGACTCAGTCTGTGGTAAGTATCCTATTGTTCATGTTCTGGTTGATGCATTCTCAGTTGGTCTTGAATACTTGACAAGGTGACTACAACTACTTGGAATTTATTTCCAACTCCAAATCTGGACAATTTTTCTTTTACTCGCACGATGGCAAATACATGTTAAAAACACAAACAAAAGAGGAAAACAAATTCATGCGTAGAATTCTTCCAAATTATTATAAATATATGATGGAAAATCCTCATTCTTTATTGGTCCGCATTTTAGGTGAGCTTGTTTGCTTGTATTTGGTTCTTTCTTCGCTCTAAACACAATAATGATACGCTTTAGGCATGCATCGAATTGAAATGTACCATCTTAGAAGGAAAGTTCATTTTGTGGTGATGACTAGCGTCTTTGACTCTCCTGTGAAAATCAACTCCATATATGACTTAAAGGGCAGTTTGTTGGGTCGTGAGGCCACTCCCAAAGAACGGGAGAGTGGTGGAGTGCTAAAGGATATGGATTTGATCAATGATCGTCGCAAGATTCATCTCGGTAGCAAGCGAGCAGCTGTGCTTGCTCAATTATCCAAAGATGCTGCCTTTTTAGCTCACAATCATATTATGGACTATTCTTTGCTCATTGGTATTCATGACCGCAACACTCGAGAGCCCACTGTGGAACCGTCTGTTGATTTAGCACCGAAGTCGTCAAATCCCGTTATCATGATCCATAGACAACATTCTAATACTCCCTTTCGGCGAAATTCTAATGCTGGCCAGACATTGTCTTTGGCTGCATTGGCACGTTTGTCTTCAACATCTAGCCCGCCTCGTCCTGATAGACTTGCTGTCGGCCATGATCTCAAAGCAGGAGATGATTATAGTGCTAACAGCGATAGCCAGATAACGTCGAATAGATTGGATTATAATGATGACGTCGATCGAACTCCTTTCAAGTTATCCCTTCCCTACGAAAAGGAGCAGAAGAATCATGATGGTGAAAATGGTGTGGCAACACGTTCCGTAGAGGACAATGAAAGCGTCCAGGCTACTTTCTACACGCCATCGAAAGAGGTAGATGCAAACTTGCATCGAGGTGAAGAAGAGGAAGGGGAGTCTGATTGTGAGGATGATTCCGACTATAGCGATGAAGATGACATTGATGAAGGAGACAGTGAGGATGAAGTAAATGGCAGAACGCACACTGACTCGATACAAAGCAGACCTCCCACAGTGAGGTTTTCTGCCATGACAAATAGTGAAGGCCATGTTTATGGCAATGGAATGTCCTTGATAAAGCCCTGGACAGGTCGATTGGATGGAGGAATCAACAGTAGAATTGGCAAGAACAAGGGGAATGAGATCTATTTCATGGGCATAATCGACATTCTGCAAGAATACAACACATCCAAGCGTATGGAGACAGTGTTTAAGGTTAGAGTGCTTTTTATTCTTACTAACCGATTATCATAACTAACTAAGCTTGTTTTTGTTGCAATAGGGTCTAACACATGATGTTCGTCAAATCAGCTCTGTTGATCCGTTCCGCTACGCAGAGAGATTTGTCAAGTTCATGGAGGCTAATTTTGATTAAACAATCTCTATTCACGCCTTAATGAAGTGTACATACAGTGGTGATGCCCTGCAATAAGAATGGACTTTGCATCCCCACATTGGTAATCCTCTCACATGGACTGATAGTGTGTAGGTGCTATGATTTGAGATTGAGTGATAGGTTGGCTAATGGGTTGACTAGTTAGGCACATTTAGTATTTAATTGATTCAGGGCAGAAGACAGTGATGAATTGACGATGCTAACCCTGCCCTCTTACGTTTGTTTTGTGACCCGCCTGCTCTGTGCAAATGTACAGTAAGTTCTTTTGTTTTGAGTGGTAAACTACTACCAACATACTACTGTTACTGCTTTGAAATAAATATCATAAATTTCAATGGTTGGAGGTAGTAGATGGTTGACATTGTGTCTCATAGACCCGCATGACTTCTAATTGCCACAAAGTCTCATAGTTGGGATCATACAAAGGCTCGAGACGTTTGGCATCCAGATAACTTAGCATCTCTCCTGTCTCTTCATTCTCACCAATAATAACATGCCCTTGAACGAGTACGAATTGACCTATTTCTAGCTTAGGGTCAATAAATTTGACATTAGCATATGTCACGACAAGCTGTCCTGTGCCATCATCCACAATTGCTTCTTGACTCTCCTTATCAACCTCTATTAACACACCTTGCAACCAGAATAGTTCATATTGTGTATCAAATAAAAAGATAGTATCATCACGAACTTCTAAATTCTCAAGAATCCATTGAATAAAACACTTTATACTTGCCATGACTTTGATTGGAGTTTGATGACCAGACGCTCTCCTCTTAAGTTAAGATAGAAGATCGTTTTTGAGTAGAGAAAAGTCGTTTTTTGGTTTAGGTGCTGTGCTCTTCAATTCAACTTGATGCTTTTAACAGTATAAATGCGATGTTTGTGACATGATAGTGTGAGTTTTGTTGATTCTCTGTGTGAGAGATGAAAAAGAAGGAACCGTTGTTGCAATGGATCTGCTGGACCAGATGAATATAAGAACAAGAAATAATCAAAAATTAAGAAATTAAGAAATTGACAAAGTAAATAAATAGCTTAAGGATGGAGGTCTTATTACAAAGCATCCTTTCTTCTGATATTAATCTCAAATTAAGTGCTTGTGAGAGATTACAACAAAAAGTCAAAGAACAACATGTATGTCGTGTCGTCCAACTCTGTCCTCTTTCAACTCTTCTCTTCTCTTCTGTTCTTCTTTCCTCTTCCTTCCACCCTCTTGGGAGACCAGTACTAAGATCACTAGATCACTATCATTACTAATATACTTGCTCATTCTGTGTGTGTTAGCCGTGGTATATATGATATGTGATAGTGGCAGCAGTTTTGTATTTGTTGTTTGTATCTATCCAGCATGTCGTCTTCAATGTGCTGTAGTTATAGCTGACACGATCTGGAAATTTCTAATTTCTATTTATCTCATTATGTTTTATTAGGCTGATATTAGTGTGAAAGTCTTGTCAGCTTGTGTTGGGTTGGCCAAAGAAGCCAATTTGAAAGTTGTCTTGGCTAGTCTCGATTGTATTGCTATGTTCATCGTGGGGAGGAAGGAGACCTTCATGGCATTAGTTAATATGACATTTGATGTCCTTGTTCCACGGTTGGGTGATACTAAGGTAACCACTCTTGTTTCTTCAACCTCTTGTATTCTCTTGTTATATGAGGGGAATACTACATATAACAACAAGATGTTAACTGCATGTACTGTGTTATCCTAATATATGAAGATTAATGTGAGGGAGAAAGCTAAGGAAACATTATCTCTTCTAGTGGAAAACTACAGTCAATTACAATTAGTCGAGAGAATGGCGGTAAGAATGAGATTAGATTTACTTTTGCTATATCAGATTGATGGACTTTATCTTTCTCTTCGCTTTCTCATTTTGTTTTAACAGGATTGCTTGAATAATCGAAACAATCATGTCAAGACAGCTCTCTTGGAAATACTATCCAAATTTGGGCCAAACTATGAGTTTACGAATGTTAACACTTCATCATTGTGTTCAAAGATTGCTATTTTATTGAATGATCAACAAAGTACTGTTCGACAAGCTGCAGTTGATGCATTAGTTTCTATGAAGGATTCTTTTGCTCCAGTTCTTATGGTAAGATAGAGTTCTTAATACTACTGTCACCCATGATTCCTGATATTGCTTTGAATGATATGTTTATAGTCTATTCTAGTAGATTTAAAAGTCAAGCCACTTTACATCCAGAAATTTGAATCTTTGGGTATGCATGGTTCAACTCTTGCTGGAGCAGGTACAACTTCAATCATGAGTGAGATGGTGGAAAGAGAAGGCCGCGGAATGGATTATGCTGCTACTACTACAACCACTGCCTCGAGACGCTTTCGAAGTAGTTCGAGTGAAAGAAGATTGAGTGATGATGGGTTTGGTGGTGCGATGATGCCACCGCCTATGGGTCATGAGGGAAGAGTTGCTTATCCCTCTCCTCTTCGTGCAACTACTACTGGACTTGGTATTGCTTCTTCAGACATTACAGCAACATCCAATTTTGAGCTGGCTAGCTTCCTAGATTTCATTCGAGGAGAGAAAGAAGCTCTCCCATTGAAGATATCAGATGAACGTGAACTATTAGCCATGGTTGATCGTATTATCGTGGACCTAGGAAATGTGGATGATTGGAATAAACGCATTCAAGCTTTAATTACCTTGCAAAGTCTTGCCTGGGGCAGTCTGTCGGAGTATGCCAATGCTTCCCAAATACTTCGAAGGTTACAAGATCCGGTAAACAGCAACTACATTATTTACTACCTTGGGTAATTTTGTTATTGATCTTCTCTGCTTTTTCTCACTAGATTTCCAATCAACTCTCTGATCTGCGCTCTGCTATTTGCAAAGAAACGTGTAAAACTTTGGCTATTTTGGCTTATGTTCTTCCGCAATCCTTTGTCACTTTAATTGATTGTTGGTGGCCAAAGATCGCACGTGTATTGATTATCAAAATTCAAGTCATGTCCAGTGCTGCTGATAGATGTGTTCGTTGTATTGTTGCTTCTTGTCAAGACAGTCGTCTTATGCAACTTCTTCTTGAAAGTTGTACCAGTAAAAATGCACATCATCGTAAGTTTGCATTAGAATATCTTGCTTTGGTTTGTACAATGTGGAAGATTGATATCGTTGAAAAGTAAGCAATATTATTCATTTTCTTTGCGATATGACTGATCTCTAATATATAATAAATGGTTTGTGTTATCTGGGAAAAGACATTTACCTTCCATAAAATTGGTTTTGAAGGCTGCGTTATCAGATGCTGATGCACAAGCTAGGAAAATGGCACGTATTCTCTTTTGGTTATTGAGTGACTTTGCTTTCTCTAAACGGTTTATGGTCCGATTGAGTGAAGAATTGGATTCAACAACTCAAAAGCATTTACAAGCAGATGAGAAGAAGTCTGCAGATTTTGATGCTCTTAGCCGACTTCCTCGTCGAATGCTACAAGGTAATGATCGACCATCAAATGAAGCAGGAGATAATAGAGTGGGAGTGGAAGAAATGATTAAGAAAGCAAATGACAATACCAATGATAGAGGGCCTGAGAAAGTTATCTCGGCAACTGCCTTGATTGCCTCCTTGACAGCTGCAAAGCCTTCTGTTAGTGGTCAGTTTCAATCACAGCAGCCTGTTACAGATTTTGGTGACTTGGATATGACGGAGTCGACGAGCTTCAAAAGTGGTCGAGGACTTGCTAGTGGCAGTCGTAGACTGTCTTTGACTGGTCCGATGAGAGTTAATATCAACCCATCCACCACGACCTTACTCCCACCATCTTCTACACAGTCTACTGTTAACAACGCAATGACCATCAATAGCAATAGCAATGGCAATGGCAATGGCAATGGCAGGTAAGAAAAGAATAATATGTGTTTTTGGTTGCTTGAAAGTCTCCCCTAATTGTGTAATTGTTCTAGTCTGTCTAAACCTGCTGGTCGTCGAATGTCTTTGGCAACTACTTCTATTCAATCTTCAGCCAATAGTGAAACTCCCATGAATAATGAGGATGTCAATCTGGTTGATCCTTGTAAGATAGAAGGTTCTTCTCAACCTTTTTCCAAAGCAACGATGAATTCTGAAGTTAAGCCTCTATCCTCCGTTAGCATAATCACTGGTAGTAAGAAAATGGATTTAGAAGAAGAGCTATATGGTGGAGATATTTCATCTAATATCGACTCTTCGACTTCTTTGTCAAATCTCAGTCGTGCAGGAATGATGCCTGGTAAGGAGAATCGCAGAATTTCTATGCCAGCTAATTTAGCAATGGCTTCGACTTTATTAGCCGGGCCAAAGCGTATTATACAACCTAGCACGACAACAACAACAGTAACACACAGCAATAACAATGATGCACACATTCCTACTTACAAGCAACTAGCAAGTGTAGGGTCAGAGAAGAGTGAATCCAACGAATCTACCACTACAGCCACTGCTAATATCCCTACCACTACTAATAAAGCTATTTCAATCAATAAAGAACTAGATGATAATAAAGTCAAACCAACTACTACAATCGTATCAACTACTACTATGAATATGGAGAATAACTTATCTATTCCTATGGTTTTAAGTATTCAATCCTTACATAAAATGACAGAAGATAGTAGTTGGAGTATTCGTTTAAAAGCTTTAGAGGATATTAGTAAACGCATTGAAAAAGCCTTTATTGCAATGGAATCTTTACCAAGTAATCATATTGATCTCTATTTGTCTGCTGCTTGGAAATGTCAAGATGATATCCAACAAAAAGTTGCTACTGAAGCTATGAAGATTATTAAGTTATTATTAGACATGTTTAGTGAAAGATGTGATCATAAAATCAATGTTCTTATTCTTCATGCTTTTCAACAATTAAATGATCGTCGAAATATAATTCGTGAAACAGCGAATGAGATTTTAACATTATTACGAGAGAAGTTTCCACCTTTGATTGTCACCAAGGCATTGGTTCAGGTTATGACAGAAGTACCAGAACGTACAAAGACAGCTGTTATGCAATATCTTGGTGTCTTATTACCTTCTATTAAATTAACCAATAAATCAGGAACAACAGACAGTGATGATTATGATAGTGAAGCATTATCAATCTTTATTGAATTATTTCAAAAGATTGCAGATGTATTATCTTCTACACAATCTAAACCTTCTATTACTTTAACAGCAGCTGGGAAAAGAATATTAGTTATATTATATAACTCATGTCCTATTATCATGGCAAGTGAGATTATTCGTATGAAGTTTCAACAACTATCAACTGTAAAGACTTTATTAAAATCTGCTATAACAGATCTTGATAGTCAATTATTACAAGCTTCAAAGAGTTTAGAAAGGTTAGTTTATCTTGTTTACCATTTTATTATTCATCGATGATATGCTTATAATGTTTGTAATATGGTTTATTATTGTGTTCTGTGTTAGACCGAAAACCGTCACAACGAAATCCTCCATCACAGCAGAAGTCGTTACAGCTTCGCCTGAGAAAGATCCAGTCGTCCCTTCTAATGATACCGCTGGAGTATCAACTACAAAGGAACCTCCTGTTGGTCGCAAGCAGTTAACGATTATACCCAATGGGGATGCAGTTGATGATCTTTACTGTGAAGATTTGGTTGACTTACTTCCTTCACCTTCACCAGCATCACATGGTAGTGAACCTAATGCTTTCTCTTCTTTGCAATGGCCCGCAACTCCTCAAGAAGTTATTGACCCCACACCATTGCCCAAGACCTCGACTTCTATGACAACAATCAAACAGAGTGTTTCATCAAGTCCATCTGTTGTCACTGGACGTGTTATTTCGCCAATCAAAGAACTTGAGGTTAACTATCGACCACAGCTTGGTGCTTCCACTCACCAACCAATGAAAGCCACTCCTGCTTCCATGGTGATGACAGAAGTTGCTTTGGAAAGTATCTCTGAAAGCAATAGCAAAGGTGTATCTATGACTAATCCAGTTATTCGATCAACAATTACAAGTTCTCCCGATGGTCAAGATCAGAATGGAAGTGGTGAAACCAATGCTCTTAATATGATTATACCAGGTACAGAACGAACATTACAATATGTTCTTGAAGGATTAGGAACAACAGCAACAATCCCACATCGTAAGGAAGTTCATCACTTGTTAAAGAAGTTGGCTAAGAGAGGGGATGGTGTGTATTGGTTTACTTACGGCCATCAGGTTAGCTTGTGTACTTGTTATATGTCTATCGTATAAAATAGTGTAATGAGTGTTTCTCTAATGTGTGTTAACAGCTATTAGAAGGTATTCTATTAGCAGCAAAGACTATGCAACGTTGTGGAACATTAGTCAATAGTAGTGAAGAAGAAGTTTCTTTACTATCTTTATTATTGCTTTTGCTAAAATTTCGTGGTAAAATGGTACAGGTTAGTTATCTTTCTCTGTATGACATAGTTGTTGATGATGATGGTGATGATGGTGATGATGATAATGACAATCTGGATGTAGGCGTCAAGATTGGCACGATTGGTTGATGATTTTATTCATATGGCAATAACTAGACCTCTACAAGGCGAGAAACTCCTCCTTTACACTGAGATTGCCAATCATTTAGCCTGTCTACAACCAAGTCAAACTTTGGAGTCTTCATTGACTGCATGGCCAGAAATCTCTTTATGTTTCCCTCCAACTGATCCATCTCAAAGTACCTATCGACAACAAAGCCAAGTACTTCTCTTACATGCTGCATGTGAGGCATGTGCTAGAGTGTCAGGAGAAGAATTGATCAGTCAAGTATCCCAGATAGTGGATATTCTTGTACTCCCTGTGATTGGTTGTGAGAGTATTGAATTACGCAGAGCGGCAACTTTTCTATTAGTTGAACTCTATCTCTTCATGGAAGATAACTTACTTCCTTATATTCAGAAGTTAACAACTTCTCAAAGACAATTAATGATGATCTATGTCGAAAAGAAAAAGGCAACAAAGACAAAGACTGAGAACTAGACTCTTATGTATGTGTCAAGGCAATGAGTAGATCCTTGCTTCTGTTCACTCATCTGGTCTCTCCCTCTATCTTCTCTCCCTCTATCTCCTACAGAAGAAGAAGATAAGCTAAGTACCAGAGAAGCATCTCATCATCATTAAGTAGGAAGGAAGTGAAGTGAACAACTCTTCTCATTCATTTTGCCCACTGAGTTTTTTATTGGAAAAGAAAAAGAAAGAAAAAGAGAAAGATCTCGTCACAGGACAGTAATTTTTTGAATTAACGTTTTTAATAAGCGCCACCTGACATGATAGCATCCATTTCCTTCTGAGAAATCTTAGGACGACCATACCAAGCAGTGTCTTTCAAAGTAGTGAATTCAACACCAGTTTGAGGTTTCTTGGGGAGAGGTGCACGAGGTAATGCTCCTGTTCCAGCAGTTGTCGTGGCGGTGGAAACAACTGATGGCAAGGCAACCTTCTTACGATCTCTCTTACCAATGAACTTGATCAAAGGTGTACGAGATGAAGTCGACTTAGATGCATGAGAATGAGAAGTATTCGCTGCAGTCGTAGCAGCAGTAGTGGTGATAGCAGCAGTAGTACCAGTTGTGCTAGCTGGGGTCCCCACAGTGGTTGGTGGAATAGTCTGATTGGCATCAGCATGGATCTCATACAAAGGCTTGCCAACAATCACCTGACATTCAGATGGACATCAGATAATTATTATTACTCATCATGCTCCTCTAAGAGTAGGTATTGTTCTGATTACTTACCGTCTCTGTGGCCAATTGTTTGGTCAACACACCAGAACGAGTTGCTTTCACATCAACAGTGACCTTGTCTGTTTCAATCACAACAACAACATCATCAACTTCAACACGATCTCCAACTTTCTTACTCCATGAGGCTATACTTCCTTCAGTTATACTTTCACCTAAAATAGGAACATTCTCTACTACTGTTGCCATCATACGATATTTCCCAGTTTGAAAGCAACTCGCTTTATTTAAAGTATTCATATTTCGTAGAAAGTACCGACTTGCTAACATTTCTTCTTCTTCTTTGTCTTATTTCCTTTTTTAAAATGTATTTCTTGGATGAAGATGATGATAATTGATGATGATATTCTGTTCTTTTCCTCCTTGTTGGAGAGCAACAGAGAGATCAACTCCACCAAGCCCATTTCGTAGAGCACCCACCTTCTCGGTTTCCGTAATCTCGTCATTTCGGTTTCGCAATATCGTTATTTCGATTTTCGTAGTCTGCTTTCCTCTAATGCGCGAGTTTCCTGAAAACCGAAATGTTGTGCTACGTGCTGCGCGAGGAAGTGCATGGAATTGAACAAGATGGAGAAGATGATGAGCGAATGATCTTGATCAACATGCTGCCCTTCCTTGTTTTCAATTATTAGTGCAACAATACTTGAGGTCAACAGATCAAAACCTTTCAAGCAACTATCACTATCATATCATCAATCACCAATACTCTTCTGTTATAATCTAATTGTTCGTTTATTTTGAGACAATATGTTAAATAAAGTCGTTACCACTGTCACCTCAGCTTTACCTGTTCTCTTCTTATCTCATGGTGGAGGACCTGCACACTTTGTCGATTTTAGTGGCTCTATGTTTGGTTCCATTGATCGTAACTCTCCCTCTGCCAAGTTCATGCGAGGATTGTCTAAAATTGTCGATGCTCATTCCTCTCAACCCATCAAATGTATTCTGGTAGTGAGTGGCCATTGGGAAGAGCGCGTCTTCACAGTGGACTACCAAGACCGCGGTCCCACTCAACTGGTCTATGACTACTATGGCTTCCCCGAAGAGACCTATGCTCCTCACTTGACCTATCCAGTGAAGACAGACCTGCAGGTGGCAGATCGTATCTATGGTCTGATTCGCAGTGCAGGTCTACCTTGTGAGAAGAAGAAGCGTGGGTTCGACCATGGCACGTTCATTCCACTGAAGGTAGCTTATCCCGAGGCGAACATTCCCGTGGTTCAGTTGAGTTTGAAGAGCAGTTTGAGCATTCCGGAGCACATTCGTTTGGGTGAGATCTTACAACCTCTTCGCAAGGAGGGTGTGTTGATTGTGGCATCAGGTCAGATGACCCATAACTTGGGAGCTCTTCGCAGTGGTGGTGGAAGTGGTAAAGCTGATCCTCGCACAGTGGCTTTCCAAGAATGGGTGAACACCTTCCTGTCCGACACAACGATATCGAACTATGAAGAGAAGAAAGCTCAATACGCTCGCATGCCATCTGAAGCCCCTTACTATTCGTTCGCTCATCCTCGCGATGAGCACTTCACTCCAATGGCAGTGGCATTTGGTGCAGCATTTGGAGGAGGATCTGAGGCGGTGGAGACGAGAAGTGAGCGTGTTTATAGTGAAGTTGTTTGCGGCAATATGGCTATTGATTGTTTTCTTTTTTCTTCTCCTCAAACAGTTTCTGATGCTGGTACATGTGTTGCGTAATTGTAGATTGTTAGTTCTCATTTTAAACAGTTTAAATAGTTTATGCGTAGCACATTATGAATTGTTTCGTACTAATTTCTAACAAAGGTACCTTGCTTCGTATCTCAATACATGTGCAAGTTGACGATCTTGGTTGCTATGAGTTGGCTTTGTTAATCGCGGAACCATCAATTAGATAGACAAAACTGCATATTTTAAATAGACAAAACTGTAGATTTTAATTTGGACTTGTAGCTAACACTATTATTATCTATTTCACTACATGTACGTTGAAGAGCAAACTAAAGCACAAAACCAACTACACTGCAGAAAACAGAAAGGAATCAATGGCCATGTTGCCACAAACAACTTCACTATAAACACGCTCACTTCTCGTCTCCACCGCCTCAGATCCTCCTCCAAATGCTGCACCAAATGCCACTGCCATTGGAGTGAAGTGCTCATCGCGAGGATGAGCGAACGAATAGTAAGGGGCTTCAGATGGCATGCGAGCGTATTGAGCTTTCTTCTCTTCATAGTTCGATATCGTTGTGTCGGACAGGAAGGTGTTCACCCATTCTTGGAAAGCCACTGTGCGAGGATCAGCTTTACCACTTCCACCACCACTGCGAAGAGCTCCCAAGTTATGGGTCATCTGACCTGATGCCACAATCAACACACCCTCCTTGCGAAGAGGTTGTAAGATCTCACCCAAACGAATGTGCTCCGGAATGCTCAAACTGCTCTTCAAACTCAACTGAACCACGGGAATGTTCGCCTCGGGATAAGCTACCTTCAGTGGAATGAACGTGCCATGGTCGAACCCACGCTTCTTCTTCTCACAAGGTAGACCTGCACTGCGAATCAGACCATAGATACGATCTGCCACCTGCAGGTCTGTCTTCACTGGATAGGTCAAGTGAGGAGCATAGGTCTCTTCGGGGAAGCCATAGTAGTCATAGACCAGTTGAGTGGGACCGCGGTCTTGGTAGTCCACTGTGAAGACGCGCTCTTCCCAATGGCCACTCACTACCAGAATACATTTGATGGGTTGAGAGGAATGAGCATCGACAATTTTAGACAATCCTCGCATGAACTTGGCAGAGGGAGAGTTACGATCAATGGAACCAAATATAGAACCACTTCCATCAAGGAAGTGAGCAGGTCCTCCACCATGAGATAAGAAGAGAACAGGTAAAGCACGAGACATAATAATGTAAGTTGAAGGGTCAGTAAGATAACGTTAGGTTGTTTAGATGATGAGATTTAAATTATGAGTTTTATTTAGTCATGTTGATGTGAATGATGGTTGTCGTC
Organism: Ochromonas danica; assembly: GCA_015146655.1. NCBI lineage: Eukaryota > Chrysophyceae > Chromulinales > Chromulinaceae > Ochromonas > Ochromonas danica. The sequence continues at coordinate 17,844 of VKHL01000228.1, forward strand.
TAGTTCACAGTCAACAATCTTATCAAAACATCTTCCTTCACACCCAAAAACTGCTGCCATTTACGCAATTCTTGGTTATAACTCATAAAGTTAGACTTTCTTAGTGAAACAATACGCGTGGGATTGGATCAACAAGATGCATAAGATGGTTCAGAACATTGAAGACAACCGAGAGAGTAACGTTAGAGTAGAGTCTAATATCCAATCTTTTGGACAAAACCTATAAATCAAAAAAATAAATCTGATACTATCTGATATTATCAAGTTGAATATTCTACTGCTTATTACTATTGTTGTGATAATAGTAATGACATCAACTAAAGCAATGACATCAACAGTATCAACAACAACAACAACAACAACACCTGTTCTCTTCTTGTCTCATGGTGCAGGACCAGCGCATTTCATTGATGGTAGAGGAACTAGTCTAGGACCTGTCGATCGTAACTCTCCCTCTGCCAAGTTCATGCGAGGATTGTCTAAAATTGTCGATGCTCATTCCTCTCAACCCATCAAATGTATTCTGGTAGTGAGTGGCCATTGGGAAGAGCGCGTCTTCACAGTGGACTACCAAGACCGCGGTCCCACTCAACTGGTCTATGACTACTATGGCTTCCCCGAAGAGACCTATGCTCCTCACTTGACCTATCCAGTGAAGACAGACCTGCAGGTGGCAGATCGTATCTATGGTCTGATTCGCAGTGCAGGTCTACCTTGTGAGAAGAAGAAGCGTGGGTTCGACCATGGCACGTTCATTCCACTGAAGGTAGCTTATCCCGAGGCGAACATTCCCGTGGTTCAGTTGAGTTTGAAGAGCAGTTTGAGCATTCCGGAGCACATTCGTTTGGGTGAGATCTTACAACCTCTTCGCAAGGAGGGTGTGTTGATTGTGGCATCAGGTCAGATGACCCATAACTTGGGAGCTCTTCGCAGTGGTGGTGGAAGTGGTAAAGCTGATCCTCGCACAGTGGCTTTCCAAGAATGGGTGAACACCTTCCTGTCCGACACAACGATATCGAACTATGAAGAGAAGAAAGCTCAATACGCTCGCATGCCATCTGAAGCCCCTTACTATTCGTTCGCTCATCCTCGCGATGAGCACTTCACTCCAATGGCAGTGGCGTTTGGTGCAGCATTTGGAGGAGGATCTGAGGCGGTGGAGACGAGAAGTGAACGTATTTACAGTGAGATTGCTGCTGGAAGCATGGCTGTTGATTGTTTCATATTTGCTTCTCCTTTGCTGAGTTCTCAGGGTGGCAATTCTACCTGCAACGCTTGATGATTATTCTGATACTATGAATTGTGCCAGTTCTTTTGCATGCGCACACTCACTTACTTGCTGTTATGCTCTATTATCCATCTGATATATTTGGTGTTATAGTTAACATCTGTTCTTACTCACATTTGCCAATGATAATATACGATTATTATTTGCAAACATGCTGTTTGGTGTGATTATTATAATTGTGATTATAATTAAATCGTAATCACAATTTCCCAGTGTATGCCAGTTTACCGTTTCACTGGCAAAAGCAATGGTCGATCGGAGGCTCGAACTCAGGACCTTGGGTTTATTAGACCCACGCTCTAACCAACTGAGCTAAACGACCACCTTGACATCGTAACACAACAAAACACCAGGTTCGGTGGAATGAGCCGGATAGGTTAGTAAGTTAACAGATGTTGACAGATAAGGGACACACTTCCAGTGGCTACAAAGATACAGCCACTGTTTGTTACGCACCATTACCAAAGAAGACAGCTGGCAGCCAAGATCCTTAACAAAACTTATCGCTCAAGATAATCCTCAGACCTCAACCGACCGTTGATTATTCTTTGTTCCTTTCCTATTCCATCGCACTTGTACGACAATTCTCCACGAAATTATTGTCTGAGCAACAATAAACTGTGATCTAAGCACCCAAAGTCTCCATGAACTTGATTATGGAAGATAAATATTAAGTTAATGCTAACAGTGTAATCAAGACATATTCATAATTGAAGCCCAGATGCTATTGCTGCATAATGAATTAAATGAATGATATAATAGTAGAAGCAAAAGCAATGGTCGATCGGAGGCTCGAACTCAGGACCTTGGGTTTATTAGACCCACGCTCTAACCAACTGAGCTAAACGACCATATCAGACTGTAGAAGAGCAAGAAATAAGAAAACTTGTTTTGCATCGTTCGAGGCAGTTCTCACCACATTCGATTCCCAAAGAAGAGAAACCAAAAAGCAAAATGAGTCAAGCAGGACAATTCTTTCGCAATATCTGGGGTTCAAATTCATCCAAAGGATTTCGTTTGGCTTCATGGGGTGTTGCTTTAGGAGCTTTTGGAGCTTGGTATTACTATGACAACTACTATATCAAGTCACGCTATCCAGTGCCCATCCATTATGATAGGAAGAAGGACAATAACTAGACAGCAAGCATGCTTCTCCTATATTGCTTGTGTACATAAAGAAAATCACCAACAACAATAAACAAACTCTTTATTTCATGTTAAAACTATTTTACTTGATCTTAGCATAGGTAGCAGGTTTACTAGCTGAAGGTTTACCTTGTGCTGCTAGTTGACCATCTCTCCAAGTTGCATAATCTTGATAGTTGCCAGTATAAAAGCATACCTTGCCATCTCCTTCAAAGGCAAGAATATGACTACAGACACGATCTAAGAAGTATCGATCATGACTCACAACAAGAACACAACCTGCAAAATCCAAAATGGCTTCTTCCAAAGAGCGAATTGTATCAACATCCAAGTCGTTACTTGGCTCATCTAACATCAGAACATTGGCACCTGATCGAACAATCTTGGCCATCTGACAACGACTTCTCTCTCCACCACTCAGTACAGAGACTTTCTTTTGTTGATCACCTCCTTTGAAACCAAACCAACTACAATAGACTCTTGAATTGACATCAATGCCTCCTAATGTGATAAAGTCTTGTCCTTGAGAGATCTCATCAAATACAGAGAGAGAGGAAGAGAGTTGTTCTGAACGATCTTGACTGACTGAGGCAATCTGCACTGTATTGCCCAATCGTAAACTACCTTGATCAGGCTTTTCTAAACCTTGTATCATACGAAGTAAGGTACTCTTACCCGCTCCATTAGGACCAACAATACCTACAATCGCACCTGCAGGGATAGTAAAGGAAACATCATTCAATAAGTTTCGATCACCAAAGCCCTTGACCAGCCCTTCCGCTTCGATCACAACCTCTCCTAGACGTGGACCAGGAGGGATATAGATACTTCCACTACTTGCAACTTCACGAGCAGGAGTATTAAGTAATTCTTCATAGCGAGTAAGACGTGCTTTAGCCTTTGTCTGTCGTGCTGTAGGATTGCTACGAATCCATTCCAATTCATGTTCCAAGGTCTTCTGCAGACGACTATCAGCCTTCTTCTCATCAACCATACGCTGACGCTTCTTCTCAAGCCAACCAGAATAATTACCTTCATAAGGAATACCTTGTCCACGATCAAGTTCAAGAATCCATTGACAGGAGTTCTCCAGGAAGTATCGGTCATGAGTGATTGCTACTACAGTTCCTTTAAACTCTTGTAAGTAGCGCTCTAACCAACCCACTGATTCAGCATCGAGCTAAGATAGATAGTAAGGTTCATCAGATCAACAAAATAGAGAGCAGAAAGAGAGAGAGAGACAGGGAGGTAAGGTAGCTCACATGGTTGGTGGGTTCATCCAGAAGGAGGAGATCATGATTCTCTAGCAATAACCTTGCCAATGCCACACGACGTCTTTCACCACCACTTAATACAGAGACTTTTGCATCACCTGGAGGACAACGTAATGCTTCCATAGCTCTTGCTTTGACACGGTCTAGTTCCCATAGATCACCTGCATCAATCTTAGCTTGAACAGCTTCTAACTCATCCGACAAACGAGACATTTCTTCATCACTTAAAGGTTCAGCTAATCTATGTGATAGCTCAGTATAATGGTTTAAGATCTCTTGACCTTTCAAGACCCCTAAGTCAATATTCTCTTGTACTGTCTCACCCTCCAAAACAGGTTCTTGTGGTAGATAGCCAATTGAAGCACCAGGCATAGGAACAGCAACACCATCAAATTGTTTATCTACTCCAGCCATAATCTTCAATAAAGAACTTTTCCCACTACCATTACTTCCAACTACACCAATCTTAGCACCAGGATAGAAACATAGATTGATATTTTTGAGAATTGTACGACTACCATCAGGTAAAACCTTATTTAAATCTTGTATTGTAAACATAAATTTGCGAACAACTGCATTAAATTTGTCTTGTGCACTAACACGTTCACTTTTTGATGGACCAGGATCTTGTCCAGTTGATTTGTATTTATTTTTGTCTTTCTTGGCAGATAATGCAGTATTCGTCAACTTTCTTGCCAAACTAGTTTTAGTAGTAGTTGATAGAGAAGTGAGAATAGGATTAGAGTGCAAAGGCATAAAGCCTTGACTCTCCACAAGGAGGAAAAGCAAGATAACCAATCCTGTCAACATTTTGCCAACAATCAACAATCTCATCACTTTGCGTCACTCGTCACTTCCTTCTTAAGTTAATTGATCGGAAGCAGATCAGATCATCAACTTGACAAACAATCAAACAATAGACAATAGACCATCTATTGATAGTGGATGGATATATATTACAATTTGAGATAGTTTCTGATATGAGATTTTGGTTTTTATTTCAAACGAAATCAAGAAAATCGTAGTATAAATATAAATAGAGATGAAATTCATACATTTCAGCTCAAAGAAAGGGTTTAATGAGAGCAGAATATTAGTTTAAAATCACTTTATGACAGTTATAGGTCCTCTTCTGTAAGGAGAGTGAACAATGGCGGAATGCTGGGAGAGGTGGCACTGTGTTGGATTGCATTGCTATTGGTGATGATTATATGACAAGAGAAGCAGGAGAACAAGAAAATCCTCAACACACTATCACAATTAAATAATATACAGCTGTCCTATACCATGAGTCACCACCACCACCACCACCGCCTTGAAGGAGAAGGTAGTCATTACTCCCATGACAATAATCAACAACAACAACAACAACAACAACCAGAAGAAGAAGAAGATGAACAAGAAGAATATTGTTATCCTCGAGATACTAATAACCTTGATGACTTATTAAAACAATTTCATAGGTATCAATATTGTCTCTCTCTGTCACTCATCATCACATTACTAACTACCGTATATATATATCATATATAATACTGTCTATACTGTAGAGGAACAGAATTTCAACAAGTCTTGAAAAAGTGGCAAGTGAACAATGTGACAGATTTAGTCATTATATTAGATGAAGTCTTGACAAATCCTTCTATTCGACAAGATATTCAACAACATATTGGACAAACAGATTTACAACATTTCCTATCATTAAGACATACTTCACGACGTCTATCTCCTTATTATTACCAACAAGAGAATGCTTTTGAAAGAAGAGTCATCTTACGACATCTTACAACTTCACTACGAGATAATCAAATAGCTTGTCTTCATCAACCTCCTTTGACTATTGATCTAGCTTTCTTAGTAGAAGGAACATCAAGAATGAAAAGGACGTTAGAAAAGTTGAGTAGTGGATTTTTGTCTATTCTATCGTCTATCTTACATGGGAAAGATCACCCACCTTTACTCTTCCGATTTGCATTAGTCGTCTATCGAGATGAGGAAGAAGGTTGTCCAAGAGAACAACATCCTGTCTATCCTTTTACTACCTCCTTATTTCATTTCCGAGATAGTTTAATGAAGGTTGACTGTGTGGGTGGTCAACGCTATGAATCACAAGATGTATTAGGAGGACTACGCGCTGCAGCAAAGGAGATTGAATGGAAGAGTCAATTACGACTTCTCTACCATATCGCTGCTGTACCATGTCATGGAGCACAGTATCATGACCATCTTTCAGATGCTTATCCTCAAGGCGATCCTTCAGGAGAGGATCCTATCCAATGGTTATCATCATTACGACAACAAGCAGTAGACTTTACTTTTCTAAAGTTTGGCAAGAAAACTGCTCGTATGGTTGGTGTGTTAAATCAGCAACTGGGTGAAGAATACATCAAAGAACAATTGGTGGGGAAAAACGGAATTATAAAAGTGCTCTTATTTCGCTTGAAAGAGAGTATTCAGACAGCTGCGATTTCTTTGAATACTGCGAAGCAGTTAAATATATAGAAAGCAGACTATTGACTGGAAATACTGTAGTCTAGTGTAATTGTATTTAATATGAACTCATAGTTAATCACGACTAGTTCTTCTGTGTTCTTAGCATCTTGCAATAATATTGTGGTATCAATGTGGATATTGTTCAGCTATTATGTCCTGGAATCAGTCATACCCTATCAATTCCTGTCTGTGTAGTTTTGTGGATGGAATGAACACAATCAATGAGTGTGTGTGTGTAATTCCAACACCATGAGATACAAGCACCAGCCACCTATCTCACCTCAGTAGTTGTAACCAGAAGACAGAAAAACAACAAACAAAACAACAAACAAAACAATAAATCCATACTATGTACTGTACTATGTTGGTTAATTTAAACCATTCATAGCACAAGTATACATTGATCTAAAGAGAGAGAGAGAGAGAGAGAGAGAGAGAGAGAGATGGGTGTCCTTTCATATTCATTTCTTCTCTTTCCTTAACAATCTCAATCAGTCTCTTAGATACTTTCTCCCTCCCTCTTAGACAGTAAGTACTTCAATCTCAAACATGAGGGTAGAATTAGGTTGAATACCCCAGGCAGGGAAACCACCTGCACCATAGGCAAAGTCAGGAGTACAAGTAATTTGTGCAATTTCTCCTTTCTTCATTGTCATAACACCTTGATCCCATCCAGCAATCACTTGACCTAAGCCAATAGCAAATGTGAAAGGTTGTTGTCCAGGATCTTTCGTACTCCAAAACTTTTGACTTAAATCTCTATTTTTACCATATCCTGTACAATGAACAGTAACATTCTTACCAGCAGTAGGATATGGACCACTTCCTTCTTTTAAAATTTTCTTTTCAAATCCCATTCTTTTCTTTGTTGTGTTTGTTGGGAATTGAAATCAACCCATGATATTGTTATTGCGCTGGTATACAAAACTCGAGATTGGGTAAACTTGCCTTTTTACTATTTGGCTTGAGTTTTCTGCCAATAAAGCAAGCTATCTGTAGTTATACAAAACGAATAGCTGGCTTGCACTGCTAAGACAATAATAATTAGACATTTATACTACTCACAAGGTTACACTAGTTCATAGTAGTAGTAGGTTATCAATCACTGTGGACCATAGAATAAACATTGGCATCTACCAACAATATGTTCTTGTCCTATATATGAACCCAAAACAACACTCAATGCAACTAGCGCAATTCATTCCATTAAACTATTATCAACTCTAGTAAAGACTAAAGCTTAACTTGTTACGAGGACCAAAAGGCATCCACCAATCTTTGTATAGAGTGTTTGTTATTTCGCTCGATATTGTTGTGATGCACAGTCATACCAGCAGCTGTAGCTTGTGCTAATATGTGGTCAATCTCTCTTATTCCTTGACCTGAATGTTGTTGTGTTGGACGTAATAACGTGAAATGCTCTCTTTCACATAATATGATAACCTCTTTCTTGGCATTGTTGGAATAGGTAAACTCACTGAAAATAGGTTTAGTAGAAGGATTTGAGATGAACAACAAGCGGCAATCATCAAACTCTACCGGCCATAGAAAGCATAACACATTAGCATCTACAAACCCTCCTCGTGCTAACACAGATTGAAGTAGTTCTTGATACCAAATATCAGTGTTTCGCAAGGCTTCATTTGCAAAGAGTCTGAAAGCTGATTGTAATAAGAAAGGATGAACACCTACAGCAATACCCAAATGAATAAAGAAGCATCGATTTACTTCCAGAGCAGGTTGAGATAAGAGCAAATCAGGAGCTATTCCAGTCAAAAAGCCACCAAATGAAGTGTGGAAATCATCTTTTAGGAATTGTAGAGTCCCTTTATTACCCAAACGAATCTCTACCAAAGAGGTTGCAGGGGGAGGAACGGAGAAAACTGAGTGGTGGAGACACTGCTGACAAATAATCACCTCTTCATTAGAGAAATAAGATCGTGCAGTAGCCATGGCAAGTGCCGTCATCTTTCCCTGTTGAGGGACAGTAGAAATAATAGGAGCAGACACAGAGGATGAATTGGTAGTCGGTGGTGCTAATAGAATGGCTAATGAAGAGGAAGAAGAAGGTTTCAATGGAGAAGACGTCACAGGAGCAGGTGTTGTAGAGGGAAATAATACTCCACTGTGAGCGAAGAGGGGTTGGGCAGGAAGAGCAGCACCAAGAGGTGAGAGAGATTGAACACCACCAACTGCTGTTGATGATGCTGATGTATTGGATACAGTATCTACACCAGCTATCTGTAATGAAGAAGAAGGAGAAGTTGGTGGGATAGGTATACATGTGATTTCTTCACCCAACAGATTGACTTCACCACTTGTCTGCACTTGATCACCACATAGCACAGGAGCAACAGAAGGAGTAGGAACAACACTAGGTATCTCATCCAATACTTCAGCTGGTGGTGCTGAGGGAATCTCAGATAATGGGGGAAATGTGTTGTCTACCATCTCAACAGAAGGTTGGCATTCTAAAACATGTCCATCACGATAGTTGGCAGCATAAGGATTCTCATAATCTTCATCTTTGGCCTCTTCAACAATAGGCACCATGCTCGCACTACTACTGCTATCACTCGAAGCGGGAGGCCGAACATCAATAGGCAACGAAGTGGTATTAGCGGTTGCAAGAGCAGGTAGTTCAGTAGTGAGAGGAGTAGCAGGAGGAAGAGCAGTAGAGATGGAGAGATCAGGTCCATCAAAGGCATCAATTAAACTTTCTTCTTCTTTCCATAATCTTAATCGATCAGCTACTTCATCCATCTTGCATACAACATCTTCTAATACATCTACAGCATGAATCATAGCTTTTTTCAACCATATTAACTCTTCTGATAAGATAAGATCATGTTGTGAATTACGATAAGAAACATGTTTTGGAATACGTTCTAATGCTAAAGTGAAAAACTTTTCTAATTCAATATAAGCACTAGGAAGATTATTTCGTTTAACTTGAGAAAGAGCATCTTCATAAGCACCTTTAGCATAACGAAGATAACGTAAAAGATCAACACGTGCATTAACTTCTGGAATAACAACATAATTCTTTTTCAAACTTTTACGTTGTTCTTGAGATGAATTGGAACGATTTTTTGGCATTTTTGTTTTTGTTTGTTTTTATTATTGTTATTATTTTCTAGATGATACTATATTAGAGAAGAGATTGTGCTTGTTTTAGTCTTTGATGTTTGCTTGTGTTAGCTTTATTTTATTTTAATTTTATGTGTGATGATGGAAAGAGATTGAAGATCTGTTGAGATCTCTCACACTTTCGGTTTGATCAAACAAGTCTGAGAGAAAGCAGCACTCACTCTTTCCCTCTTAAGTTAAAGAACACAGCAAAGTGGCCAATATCTTATTAAGTTAACTCTTGTTGTGTGTCTTGTTAAGTTAAAAGGAAGTGGCGGAGTAATTGCATCACCACATCCCCAACAACATCATCATCACATCACCTTGACACCATAAAAGAGAAGAAGAAGAAGAAGACTATGGCAGATAAATCTGTATGTGCACTGGATTCCAATCAACCTAGACAAAATGCACTTTTTGCTATTCCAAAGAAAGGCAGATTATATGATCGTATTGTGAAATTATTAACTGGTGCAGGTTTAGATCATCATCGTCCAAATCGTTTAGATGTTGCTCAATGTACCAATCTTCCTGTTACCTTAGTCTTCTTACCTGCTGCTGATATTGCTACTTATGTAGCAGAAGGTAATGTAGATGCTGGTATTACAGGTTTGGATGTGGTGAAAGAGTCACAAGCAGATGTTGACATTGTCATGGTAGGTACCCCTAATGTGAAAGTGAGTGAGAGAGTCAACTCCCAGTGTAGACTAACTTGGATATGTACTGTTTGGATAGAATCTAGGATTTGGTCAATGTGATCTTTGTCTTCAAGCTCCAGTAGCTTCCCATATCAAAAGTCCCGCTGATTTAGCTGGAAAACGAATTGTTACGTCTTTCCCTAACCTTGCCAAAGACTTCTTTGCACAATATGACACAGCCGATAAAGTAACAAGTATCAAATATGTCTCTGGTTCAGTAGAAGCTGCTTGTGGCTTAGGATTAGCAGATGCTGTCATTGACCTGGTCGAGACTGGCACTACAATGCGTGCTGCTGGTTTAGAGATTGTTGGGGAAGTGTTAAAGTCTGAGACTTTGTTGATTGCTTCAAAATCATGTCAGCATCCTGATATTGTTGAATTGATTCGTAAGCGTATTCAGGGCTACATCACTGCCACCAAGTGAGCGATAAAATTCTTCTATCTTTGCTTGCCTCTTAACAAACCTCTCACATCGTACTTGTGCTGTTTTTATAGCTACATGATGATTCAGTACAATGTTAGTAGAGAGCTTCTCTCAGAAGCAGTCAAGGTGACTCCTGGAAAGCGGTCCCCCACTATTTCCGCCTTAGAAGGAGAAAGTGGTTCAGGTAATGAGAGTTTTGACATCTTCCCTCGGTCAAACAGTTCCTTTAATGAATGTGTGTTTCTTTGTGATGGGTGTTCAGGTGTTGCTGTGTCAGCTTTGGTGAAGGTGAAAGAGTCATCTTTGATCATGGACAAGTTGGAGAAGATTGGAGCCACAGACATTCTGCTCTTCTCTATCACAAACTCTCGCATGTAATTCCCTACCATCACATGTGGTCTCTCTCTTGACCTAATAGTAGAGTAGTATTATCTGGAAGTGAGATAGAATGAAATAGAAGGGACATTATAACCCAACGCATCATCATCTAAGCAAAGTTATCTCTAAGAGAACGGAGAGAATTATTGTTTTAATATTGCCTATTAAAAATGAGCAATTCTCAAGAGCAGACTATAGAAAGGAAGCAAGACCACCATCTAATCTACCCATGACTTTACTTGGGCAGGAAGTCCACCACAGGACCTGTTGGGTGGAGAAAACACAAAAATGAGTCCATCACAGAGAGGAAAGAGAGAAATTGGATAACTTACTCTTGCCGCTATCCTTCACAGACTTGTTGTAGAAGATGAACTGGCGAGAGAGGGCACGGCTCTTAGCAGGTTCCTGTTGCGAAATAGACAAATAGCAAACAAACAATGACAAACAACAGAAAGAAGATGAACATTCATTCCCCACAAGAAAAAAGAAATAAGCGAAAATATAAATATATTGAGAGTGATAAAAAGACGACTATATCAGATAAATAACAACCAGGGGAAGGTGTCCGTCCTTCATGCTTCATATTCATCACGGATATTTGTTATTTGTTAGTTATCTTATTTTTACCTTGAGACCATTACGAACAGCACGTGAGCAAACATTCAAGTACTGCAAGTAGCTTAAACCAGCTTGACGCCAGAAAGTAGAAACACTCTTCACAGTGGCCATTTTTTAATGGAGAATATTAATCAAGAGGAAGAAGAGATGTGATCACTAATCGTTCTTCTCACTGACAGCTACACACACCAGAGAGACAAGAGGTCAACAGGTGCATTTTCGGGGTTTCGTGTTTTCGTACTTTCGCACTTTCGCTCTTTCGTACTTTCGTTTCTTCGTTGTGTTAACTTAACAGAAGTGGGTTATGTAATTGCACCATGATCCTTGCATGATGTTGCGGGGGTGATGTTGTTCCTGATGAATGAATACAATTCACATTGTCCTTTGACATTCTATCAGGATTTAGTAATAATAACACATCTTATTTAAAACTATTGACTCAAGAAGAGAGAAGAATGAAAGTAGCTATCTTCTTCTTCTTTCTTTGTTTTCAGATTATTCTGGGATTTCAATCTTCTGTCATGATGAAGAAACAACAACTTCACTACTTTCCTCACACAACTTCCACTACTACCACCTCGACCTCCCCACTCTTTTTCCACTACAAGCAAAGAGTCAGTACATCTCCTTCTTCTTCTTCTTCTTGTATTAGTAGAAGACTCTATGCCTCCTCTACCTCTTCTTCATTTGACCAGCTTGGTCCTGTTAAGGTCATTCCTACCCCACATGATATCTATACTGGACGTGATCCATCTCGTATTAAAATCTTTGATACAACTTTACGCGATGGTGAACAAGCACCAGGATGTACTATGAATACTGAAGAAAAGATGATTGTAGCACGTCAATTAGCTAAATTAGGTGTAGATATCCTAGAAGCTGGATTCCCTGTCTCTTCAGAAGGTGATTTTGATGCTGTTACAAGAATTGCTAAATCCATTGGTAATTTAGATAATCCACCTATTATTTGTGGTTTAGCAAGATCAGTCAAAAATGATATTAAAGTTTGTTATGACGCTGTCAAACATGCACGTTTTCCACGTATACATCTTTTCTTAGCAACATCTGATATTCATATGGAACATAAGTTAAAGAAGACACGTGAAGAAGTCTTAGAAATTGTTAGTGAGATGGTTGCTTATGCTTCATCTCTTTGTCCAGATGTTGAATTCTCTGCTGAAGATGCTTTACGATCTGATCCTGACTTTCTATGTAAAGTCTATGAACGAGCTATTGCAGCTGGTGCTAAAACATTAAATGTACCTGATACAGTAGGTTATACAACACCAGGTGAATTCAAAACTTTAATTCAATATTTAAGAAGTCATTGTAAAGGAATTGAGAATGTTGTCATCTCAGTACATGGTCATAATGACCTTGGTATGGCTGTTGCTAACTTCCTTTCAGCCGTTGAAGGAGGTGCACGACAATTAGAATGTACTATTAATGGTATTGGAGAACGTGCTGGTAATGCTGCCTTAGAAGAGTTAGTGATGGCTTTACATGTTCGTAAAGCATTTTTCAATCCTTTTTTAGGCCGTCCAGCAGATTCTGTTGATCCAGTGACAAATGTCAACACTCATGAGATCTACAAGACATCTCGCTTAGTATCTACTGTTACTGGTATGTCAGTACAAGCAAATAAGGCTATTGTAGGTGCAAATGCATTTGCACATGAATCAGGTATTCATCAAGATGGTGTCTTGAAGAATCGTCGTACGTATGAGATTATGGATGCTGAAAGTATTGGTTTAACTGAAAATAACATTGTGCTGGGTAAACATAGTGGTCGTCATGCATTCCGTGCTCGTCTTGTTGATTTGGGATATAGTAATTTATCAGATCAAGAAGTGAATAATGCCTTTTTGCGTTTTAAAGATCTAGCAGATAAGAAGAAAGAGATTTCTAATGCTGATCTTGAATCTTTAGTCAATGATGAAATGCAAATGATTTCAAAGAATCGTTATCAATTATTACATTGTCAAGTCATATGTGGTGATAAACAAGTTCCAACAGCTACAATTTCAATTGTAGATGAACAAGAAAATGGTAAGATTTCAACTTTGTCTATGACAGGTACAGGTCCTGTTGATGCAGCTTATAAGGCGATTGTTGCATTGACTAATGCGGGTGGTAGTGAGATTAAGCTCTTAGAGTATTCAGTATCTAGTGTGACAGCAGGTATTGATGCCTTGGGTGAAGTGTCAGTGCGTCTACAAGATCTCTCGAATGGTCGCACTGGTATTGGCAGATCTGCTAACACAGATATTATTGTTGCTTCAGCACAAGCTTATCTTAACGCAGTTAATCGTTTAGTTGCAATGAGAGGAACAGAGTTGCCAAAACATCCTCAATTCAACATTCCCATTGCATAGAATGACAGAGTGAGAGAGAGATGTGCCACACCACTATCCACTAAAATCAAAACAGCGACAATAACTATAAGGATGACTAATAATGCTTCAACAATGCTGAGAAGAATAAGTTAAGAAAGAGACAATAAGTCAAGAATAGAATAGTGTAATTGTTGTTTTCTTCTTCTTCACATGTTAATTAGAGTATCACAACTGTATCACCAGTAGCGGTGCCTTGCAGCTATGATCAGATCAGCCTTTTATGAAGGTGAAGGAGAATTAGTTAGTTACTAAATAGAGTAGATGACCATATGAATAAATAAACAGGAGAAGAAGAAGCTTACCAACACATTGTAACAACACCCAACAAGTTGTAATTGGACTGGGCGGTACAATCCAGATTTCCAGATTCTGACCTATTCTGTTGTTCTTTCATGTTCATGTTGTGTTTGCATCATTTCTATTTCTGCAGTATTCTGCTATCAGATCAGTGATATACTGTAACACTATTATCACACTATTATCACTATGTCCAGTAAGAGAGAAGCTTTCCTAATCTTGCTGGCATTGTGTTGCTTAACAATGACCCTAGCTTTCTCATTTCCTTCTCCTCATACCCCTTCTTCTACTACCACTACTATTACCAGTAGTAGTAGTAGTAGTGGTAGTAGTAGTAGTAGTAGTACCTCAAATCCTAGAAGACAGACTGCTGTGATTATCATAGACCATGGATCAAAGAAAAAAGAAGCTAATCTTATGCTCACAGAAATTGTCAAAAAGTTCAAAATACTTCATGGTAGTCAATATTCTATTGTTGAACCAGCTCATATGGAACTTGCTGAACCATCTTTAATTACTGCCTATCATCAATGTGTTCTTCAAGGTGCACAACATATTATATGTCATCCTTTCTTTCTCTCTTATGGTAAACATGTTCAAGAAGATATTCCACGTCTATTAGAAGAAGCACAAAGACAATATCCACAAACAACCTATACCTTAACAACTCCATTAGGATGTCAACAAGAGAATATTGTGAACTTGATTCTTGCTTCGATTGAAGATACCATAGTCAAAGAATGATCAATCAATCATATTGAATTCTTCATACTTCCCTTGGGGGTTGGACTCTTAACTGTTGTACTAAACTATTGTTTCATAGGCGAGGAGAAAGTGATATTGTAAATATGTAAGTACAGTAAGTGCTTCTTGGGATGATTTTAGGACATGTATCGTTAGCTATCTTGGTCTAGTTTCGTACAAACTGTAGAAGGGTTACTTGCTGTATATTGTGTATAAGGGTATACACGCACAGCTATCGAGAAGGCTGGGTCATAGACTCTGTTACCACATTCCTGCCCGAACAGCAAGCAAACATGAAACAACATGGTAACAACTACCATAGCTATATAGGGTATACTTGTAACTGTCATAACGTAATATAATATTTCTCTATGATTAGCAAGCGATTTTTTTTGCAATCTACGAATCATGTGGAAGCGTTATCCTTGCTGGATAAATTGAAGCAGGAGCTGACACCAAGCTTCTCTTTGCCCAGCAATTTCCAGCACTATCTTCACCATAAACTATCTCAAGATAGTGCTGGAAAT